>JAVJIF010011165.1:0-119241 GCA_038442645.1 Agave tequilana | reverse complement strand
CTACTAACCCACTAATTTCTAACACTTGATTGATAACCAAATGAGTCAATAGTGTCAAACAAGCCTTGTGCAAACAAGAGCTATGGCATCTTAAGACGAGGGTTCTAACTCTAATTTATCTACAAATATTTACTTTCTTATACTTCATGCTTAATGAGTTTTGATGATCTATGAGTTGTGTCCTTTACTTGTTATTATAAGTTAGAGACTTTTCCTTTTACTTGCCGATACCAATAGTGCACTCGAGTCTTCCCTTATTCTCGCCTTCTATCGGATCTTGATAGGGAATGTCTGAGTTTTTGCCGTGTAAAGCTAAGTTATAAGAAGAACTTTCACTCGATTTCCACGTGAATAGCTCCAATGCACAAGGGTTGTGTTCGCCTATGATCTATCGTGAGGCTATCTTCCAAAAGTAAGAAATTAGTGGGAGCACTTAGTAGAAGGTTAGCAATGCATTTTTACAACTAAGAAAAAAATCCACTTTTACAAACACAAATATTTTTCCAACAATTCTCAAAAAAAACTTGTTTACACTTTTCATTCTTTATTTAGAAACAAGAACTTTCTTTCTTCTTGAACTTTGAAGCCGCATCAAGCTTCCATCGCTCTCCCTCCTTGTGAATACGACCCGTATAGCCACTTCGCTACTACGGAAGAATCGCAAAAGCAGTAACATCAACCCACACTTTCTTCTCTTATTTTAGTGCTTGCTTTTGCCGATCAAATTTTGGCACCGTTGCTGGGGAGGGAACGACTTTATTGTTCACTACTAAAAATTGTTCTTTGTTTTTTGTGTGTAGGAGAAGTACCAAGGAGCTCACTATCATGGAAGCAAAAGAGGTGGCCAAGGACATTGCGCGAGGATTCACTTGCCCTCAGAAAAATTCGTGTAAAAGTGAGTTTTTCCGATTGAAGTACTAACAAACTCGTTTGCAGGATTGCCGAAAACCGCTAAAAAAAATTGCTTTCTAAATTTCTAGTTTCCTTGGATGCTTCACCTTTATGCATGTATAATAAATTCAACAAAAATTTCACTTGTTACTTAATTAAAATTTGGATTAGACTTTTGCATTTAGGGCACGTGTCTATTTCAATTCATTTCAATTTCTGTTGAAGAGTGCTGGAGAAAAGGTACGTGTGCATTCATATAGAATAGGACAACATTTTTAAGTGATTTACCACTTTGAATGTTAACTTGTTGTGAATAAACTGTACACTTGCACAATTGACATTAAGGGCAAAACCCAAATAAATAAGATAAGGTGGGAATTTCATCACCCTTCCTTAGCCCAAAAACCATCTCCAAGTGCACTCACACTTTTTCAAGCCTTAACTAAAATCAATAGACGTTGGCCCTAGGGACATCTCGGACTCACTAAGAGATTAGCCGAGGTTGGAAAGTGCAAGAACTATACTCCTGTAAATCGGTGTCTAAGGAAAGTGGATTGAGAGGCAAAGCCTCGAAAGCTCCGTGGTTTGGCGAAATTAGCCCGTGGCTCCTTCCGGATACCTCCCCACGAGCTTTGCCCTTTCCTGGCCGATTAGCTTGTAGTCGAGTTCCTGCAACAACCTTCCCCGGAGAATCGATCAGTTAGGAGTCGTCTAGGTCCAGGTACATTAGACTAAGCCTTGTGGTTGTTTTTCTTTCTTTTGTTTGTTTTTTGTTCTTTCTCGATTATTTATTGTCTTCACGTTGTTTGTGGTGTGCTGCATGCAAGAGTGGGTGAGAGATCCGTCAACTTTCAGATTAACAAGAAACACCTCTCTACCCTTGCATCCAGAACCGGTAATGGCTTCACTTCAGGATAGATTTTACCCGATCAGAACCTCATTGCCATCCTGTATAAAACTTCCTGAAGCAAACGGCAATAATTTTGAGTTAAAGCCCCAATTCATTGACACTCTCCCAAATTTCATACTTTAGAATAGGAGGACGCATACTTCTTTGTTAGAAAATTTGAAGAAGTGTGCCTCATGATGCGTATACCCAGCTAGGAGACGATACCGTTAGGTTACATTTCATCCCTTTTTCCTTAAGAACCTAGCTAAGAAATGGTTGTACAGTTTGGCAGCAGATTCAGTCACGACGTAGGATGATTTCGTTAAGGCTTTCTTGAAGAAATTCTACCCAATTCACAAAACTGCCCTCATTAGGAAGAACATCATGCAGTTTAGGCAAGAACCGAGCGAACCATTTGGAGATACTTTGAGCGATTCAAAGATCTCCTAGCTCAGTGCCCTCATCATGGCGTGGAGAAATGGCATCAGTGCCAGATTCTCTACGATGGTCTAGATTATCAGACGAAGACCCTGTTAGAAATGATGTGTCAGGGAGGGTTTTTGCAGAAGGATGAGAATCAGGGTTGGGATTTATTTGAGGATTTAGCGGAGAAAACCCTGCAATGGGAGCCAGCTTCAGAAAAACCTTAGAATTCACAATCTATAGCTTCAAGAGAGGGCTCCTATCTCTAGAATTATCAATAGCTGCCGAGGCTAAGATTGCTACCCTATGAGAAGGATAGAGGTTCTGGAAACAAAAGAGCCTGCCAGTGTCAACCAGATCAACCCACCATCAATTCACAATCCGGGTTGTTCATATTGTCAGGCACCAAACCATGTCTTTGAGGAGTGCCCCGTTTTCCATGCCCAGCAAGTGCCACCAGAACACCTGAACGCGGCTTACTCACGGCCGCCTCACAACCCCTACTCATAGACCTACAATCCCGGTTGGAAGAATCACCTAAATTTCTCCTGGGCCCCGAACAATCCTCCCAGGCCTAATTTCTCAAACAATTTTCACCATCCTACTCCTCCACTAACTTTCCCAGTCAAGCCCTAGCTTCCTCCTCCCAAGGCTCACCACAATGAAAGAAAATCAGTAAATTGGAGGAGAGCATGGAGGCTTTCATAAAGTCCCAAGCTGCTTTCATGTAGAATCAGGGACAAACTCTGAATAATCATTCACAGGCTATATCGAGATTGAAAATACAGATGAGCCAGTTAGCTAGCTCCCTAAGTGAAAGGCCAATGGTACTTTGCTTAGTCAGCCACTAGTTAACCCAAAAGCCTCCAATCAAGCATATGAAATTGAGGATCCATCGATTAACCAGTGCAATGCTGTTCACACACTGCGATCTGGAAAGAAGGTAGACAACCAGGTCTACCAACAGAAAAGTCCAGTCCATCCTGATCCCACTTCAGCTTCCACCTCTGCTAGTTCCTCCCAATCCACTCCACAAACATCTGACGAGGACAAAGCTGCTGAACAAGTTCATAAGCCTGTAGCACCCTTTCCCAATAGGCTTAGGAACAACAATAAAATATGCACATGGAGAAAATGCTAGAGATGTTCAACCAGGTCAAATTGAATGTGCCACTTCTTGACGCTATCCAACAAGTCCTGGCTTATGCCAAATTTCTTAAGGATATGTGCACGAAGAAGAGAAAGACCAATGTGCCTAAGAAAGTGTTCTTGGCCACTAATATAAGTGAAATTCTGTCTGGTCCCATTCTGGTAAAATACAAGGATCCCGGATGTCCCACCATTTCCTGCACCATAGGACAGACCGAAATCAGTAGAGCACTTCTTAACCTGGGAGTAAGTATCAACTTGCTACCTCTCTCAGTATACAGCAACTTGGGTTGAGTGAGCTAAGCCCAACTCGAGTCACCATTCAGCTAGCTGACCGATCTGTGAAGATCCCGAAGAGGAAATCACAGACGTCCTTATCGGGTCGGGATTTCATTTACCCCGTTGACTTCATTGTGCTTGAGACCCAACCTATGTCAAATCTTACGTCTCAAACTCCCGTCATCTTAGGGCGCCCATTCCTTGCTACAGCCAATGCCTTAATCAACTATAGGAACGGGTCCATGCGATTGACTTTTGGAGACATGACGAAGGAAGTCAATGTCTTCAATCTTGGAAGACAACCTAGGGATGTCAATGATCAGACATTTGAGGTCAATTCTATTGAAAACCTGACCAGTGAGCATGAGGAAAGTATAGAGACAGAAACTGAGGCAGAGTTTGATCTGGAGGCTGAGGATTTTAATCTAGATCAGATCGTAGATTCAGCAGTAGATTGGGCATCAATCCCAAGTGTACCTCATCTTAGGATTGAAAACCAGAGATTGCCTTCAATGAAGAAACACCTTCCCTAGAGCTAAAAGCCTTGCCTGAACACCTCAAGTATGCCTACTTGGGTGGAAAGGATACCTTGCCGGTCATCATAGCATCCCCCTAACTGAGCAACAAGAGGACAGCTTAATGTCTATTTTGAAAAGACATAGGGAAGCCATTGGATGGACGATGAAGGACATCAGAGAATAAGTCCAGCCATAGTGTAATATAGAATCCATTTAGTCGATGAAGCAACCCCTAGGAGGGACCCACAACGCAGGCTTAACCCTCTCATGTAAGAGGCAGTTAATGCTGAAATCTGAAACTATTAGATAATGGGATCATTATCCCATTTCTGATAGCCAATGGGTTAGCCCTGTTCATGCGGTCCCAAAGAGGCTGGCTTTACGGTGGTAGAAAATGAGAAAAAGAGTTGGTACAAATAAGACTGCCTACCAAGGTTCGTTTTGTATCGACTATAGGAAGTTGAATGCAGCTACCCGTAAAGACCACTTCCCGCTACCCTTCATCGACCATATGCTTGAGCGATTGGCTGGACATGAGTACTACTGCTTCCTAAATGGGTACTCGGGATACAATCAAATCCCATTGCTGCAGAAGACCAAGAAAATACGACGTTCACCTGCCCGTTCGGAATCTTTGCTTATCGGCGCATGCCTTTTGGATTATGCAATGCTCCCGCAACGTTCCAACGGTGCATGCTTAGTTTGTTCTCTGACATGGTGGAACATTTTCTTGAGATTTTCATGGATGACTTCTCCATCTACGGAGATTCATTTGATTAGTGTCTTCATCACCTAGAGTTAGTGCTACAAAATGCATTAAGAAGAACCTAACTCTAAACTGGGAAAAATGTCACTTCATGATGAGACAGGGGATTGTCTTGGGCCATGATGAGATTTCGAGGAGAGGCATAGAAGTGGATAAGGCTAAAGTAGAAGTGATTGTTAAGCTTCCACCACCCAAAAGCATCAAGGATATTAGATCCTTTCTAGGGCATGCTGGGTTCTACCGACGGTTCATTAAGGATTTTAGCAAAATCGCTAGGCCCTTAACCAACCTGCTCGCTAAGGACGTGCCCTTTGATTTCAACGATGAATGTTTCAAGTCATGGGGGAAGCTTAAGCAAGAACTTATTTCTGCGCCTATTATTTCTACTCCTAATTGGGCCCAGCCATTTGAAATCATGTGTGATGCATCTGATTTTGCTATTGGCGCTGTTCTAGGACAGCGCATCGATAATAGGTAGCACGTGATTTACTATTCGAGTAGGACCTTGAATGACGCCCAACAGAACTATACAACGACTGAGAAGGAATTCTTGGCTGTTGTCTTTGTGTTAGAAAAGTTCGGGCCTTACTTGTTAGGTTCGAAGACGGTGATTTTTACGGATCACTCGGCTCTGAAATACCTCATGACCAAAAGGAAGCAAAAGCCCGACTGATTCGGTGGATCCTTTTGCTTCAAGAATTTGACTTAGAAATTCAGGATAAGTGAGGTATAGAAAATGTGGTCGCTGATCATCTCTCACGAATTCTTAATGCACAACCATCCAAGCTCCGATCAACGAGGATTTCCCAGACGAGCACATCCTAGCCATTCTTAAGGACCCTGGTATGCGGACATTGTTAATTACCTGGCCACGGGACAATTACCCGCTGACTGGACAAAGCAAGACCAATACTGCTTCTTTGCCCAAGTACGGTACTTCTTCTGGGAAGAACCGTATCTTTTTAAGTATTGTCCCGACCAAATTATTAGACGATGCATATCAGAGGAGGAACAGAGGAGTATGCTCAGCTTTTGCCATGACCTTGCATGCGGAGGACACTTCGGTCCCCGCAAGACTGCAGAAAAGGTTCTACAAAGTGGGTTCTACTGGCCCACTTTGTTCAAAGACTCATATCATTTTTGCAAGTCATGCGCAAATTGTCAGAAAATTGGGAAAATTTCAAGAAGAGACATGATGCCCCGAACCCGATCCTTGAAGTTGAAATTTGATGTTTGGGGTATTGATTTCATGGGACCATTCCCCAATTCCTTCAGCAACCAGTTCATTTTGGTTGCTGTAGATATGTCTCTAAGTGGGTAGAAGCTGTGCCAACAAAGATGAATGACAACAAAGTGGTTGTCAAATTTCTTAAAGATACATCTTCTCCCGATTTGGCACCCCCAGAGCAATAATTAGTGATAATGGATCACATTTCTGCAACTGAGTTTTTGAAGCTCTGATGCAAAAATATTCCATCAATCACAAGTTATCCACTCCGTACATCCCCAGACAAATGGGCAGGTCGAAGTCACCAACCGACAGATCAAGCTTATTCTGGAAAAGACTGTCGGACAAAACCGAAAGGATTGGTCGGTTAAGCTCAATGATGTATTATGGGCTTACCGCACTGCTTTTAAGACAGTTCTGGGATGTCTCCTTATAGAATCGTATATTTGGAAAAGCCTGTCATCTGCCAGTAGAGTTAGAACACTGTGCCCTCTGGGCAATTAAGCAACTCAACTTTGATCTGACCGAGGCCGGTGAACTTAGAAGACTGCAAATTTCAGAATTAGAGGAGATACGGAATGAAGCCTATGAGAATGCCCGAATCACCAAGAGCAGGACTAAACTTTTCCATGACCAAATCATAACCCGGAAAAGCTTTGCACCGGGAGATAGGGTTTTGCTGTTAACTCTAGGCTTCATATTTTCGCGGGGAAGCTGAAAACTCGTTGGTTGGGACCGTTCATTGTGCGCACTATTTTCCCACACGGTGTTGTGCTTATTACAGACCCTAAGAACAACACGGAATTCAAAGTGAATAGGAAAAGACTGAAGCCCTTCTTGACCAATGAGCCTATGACTCCGGATGATAGTGTGCTGACTCTTTTTGCCCCGTCATACACCTAACCACAACAACTAAAAAAAAAATTATATGCTTACCCCTTCTATATTCTTTATGACATTTCTTTCGCCTTTTCGTACTTGCCGGCCCGAGTCCACGAAGACGGTAACATAATTTCTTTACCCTATTTCTTGCATTCACTTTTCCATATACATTCATTGAGGACAATGCATTAGATAGGTGTGTGGGGGGTGCTAACACTTTTTCTTTCTTCTTTTTCTTTTTACCATAAAACAAAAAAAAACAAAAGAAAATTTTAGATTGAAAAGAAATTTCATACTCTTTATAAAAATACCAAAAGATTGTAGGAATTACGGGAACCTTATTAATGAATCTTTATTTTTACCTAAATAAACAAGAAAGATTGGTTTGACTAAAAAGTTAGAAGGGATAAGGAAAATAACTCATACCCTTTATTTAGCCTTAGAAGAATATGAATAAACTCCACACACATGTTTGGGATTTCAAAACACAACTCTGAAAAAAAAAATGCTGGATAATTGTCCCTCAAGAAGCATGATTACTCACGCCAAAAAATTTTTATATACAATAATGTATAAATAAATCTTGATTTCGTGGCCTACTCCACTTGCATATTTGACCTGAAGGGTGTTTTTCTACCTGGGGCCCTAAGACCATCTGGTTTGGGAGTCATCGGTTTGATATGTGTTACAAAAGTGAAGTAGAAAGCCTAATGGAACCAAGAATAATAAGTAAATATTAATAAAATTAAAAGATATTCAAAGTTGAGTTAAAAAATCCCAAGCACATCACACTTACACATTATGCATATCTATGTAAAGCAAAATAAAAGAATGAGTTAGAAGTACAAGATCCTTTCTAAATTTAAAGATAAACCATAGTTTCTTCTTTTATGAAGGCTAAAATATAAGAGGACTTATGAGGGTTAAACCTAATTCTTACATCATTCGGTCATTTTTACTTAGATGATTGAAAGTTCTTTTTCATGACAAAATTTTTCTAACAACTAACTTCTTTTCTTTACTTACTGGATTTTGTGGGTGCAATCCGCTGAAAACCCTCAGGAGACAACACTCCTCCTCTAGGGGAAACATAGAGGTTTAAAGGCTTGTTGCACATGCTCAGTGCAATCGCATCACTTGCGAAAGTGGTATAATAATTTTCTTATTTTTGTTTTGCTCGGGACGAGCAAAAAGATAAGTGTGGAGGTGTGATTAGTCTCTAATTTTTGCATAATTTTCATCACATTCTCATATTTATTTCATGTAAAATTCTGCTAATAAAACATTGCCTGCTTAATTCTAGGTCCATGGTGTGCAAATGAAGAAGAAGACCTAAATCACAATTTAATTGGTGATTAAAAGCCTACCAAGTAGCCATTGACTTTCGAGTGAAGATTTTGTCAGCCCATGGTATCAAATCACGAATCCAAGACATCCAGAAGTCAGACAACAGACTGGGCGACGCACTGCCCAAAATTGGGCGCGCGCCGCCCTGCCTGGGCCGCGGAAACGCGGCCCTGGCCGCGTTTTCACGGCCCTATGGGCGTGCGTGTGCCCGAGCTTCGGGCCAGGGGTCACCCCCTGGCCCCCCTTTCTCCTGAAGCCTATAAATACCCCCCATGGGGTCTGAAGAAGGGTAGATTCAGAGCTTTAGCAAGTTTTTGTAATCTTGTTTTTAGGTTTGTAGTTGTTATTGTTCTTCTTCTTCTAGTTGTTTTAGCCATTAGAGTATAAGAGAGAGAGAGTGTGTAAGTGTTGTATTGGAAGGGTGACAAGCTAATACAAGTACTACTTCTCTTCCTTCTTTCCATTTACTTGTCTTTGCCATTTGCTTTTACTTCCTTGTTGTAGTGTAACTTCCTTCTTCTTCACTCCTTTTCTTTTACTTTGTTGTAGTGTAACTTCTTTTCTTTAACTTTCTTTTCTTTTGTTTTCTTGTAGTGTAACTCCCTCTCTCCACTTCTTTTCCTTTGTTGTTTCTTTTACTTTTATGGCTAACTAACTTTTCATTACTATGGCTAACTAACTACTAACCCACTAATTTCTAACACTTGATTGATAACCCAAATGAGTCAATAATGTCAAACAAGCTTTGTGCAAACAAGAGCTATGGCATCTTAAGACGAGGGTTCTAACTCTAATTTACCTACAAATATTTACTTTCTTATACTTCATACTTAATGAGTTTTGATGATCTATGAGTGTGTCCTTTACTTGTTATTATAAGTTAGAGACTTTTCCTTTTAACTTTACCGATACCAATAGTGCACTCGACTCTTCCTTATTCTCGCCTTCTATCGGATCTTGATAAGGGAATGTCCGAGTTTTTGCCGTGTAAAGCTATGTTATAGAAGAACTTTCACTCGATTTTCACGTGAATAGTTCCAATGCACAAGGGTTGTGTTCGCCTATGATCCATCGTGAGGCTATCTTCTAAAAGTTAGAAATTAGTGGGAGCACTTAGTAGAAGGTTAGCCATGCATTTTTACAACTAAGAAAAAAAATTCACTTTTACAAACCACCAAAATATTTTTCCAACAATTCTCAAAAACAACTTGTTTTCACTTTTCAATTCTTTATTTAGAAACAAGAACTTTCTTTCTTCTTGAACTTTGAAGCCGCATCAAGCTTCCATCGCTCTCCCTCCTTGTGGATACGACCCGTATAGCCACTTCGCTACTATGGAAGAATCGCAAAAGCAGTAACATCAACCCACACTTCCTTCTCTTATTTTAGTGCTTGCTTTTCGCCGATCAATGACTTTCGTCGCGACTCCGTTTCCGAGTAATTTGGGAAGCGGGGCGTAACAGGGTTTTCTTGGTACCAGAGCCATGTTTATAATAAAAGGACTTGTTCTTACAAGTGACCAGAAACATGTTATAGTTACACTGTAATATACATATATTACTTACACAGTGATACAAAGTCCACTTGAGAATCAAATGTCCTTCCTTTGAAAATCCATCACTTGACTCTTTTGATATTCCTGATTCCAATCTACTTTTAGAGCGATCTAAAATTTTTCCTTGATTCCTTTCTTTTAGATCGATTTTATTTTTTTTGATTTTATATCTTGGAATCGGTAACTCCATGTTGAATCCGGTATCAGAGATCAGAGCGCACATCGGAAGCGTGGTGGGCCCATAATGCATAGATAAGCGACATGGGAGTGAGAAGACGTCATTTGCAATCGATTATTCTTCTTTGAATCTCTTCCTATTGTGTCCATTCTTGATTCTGTATCAACTTTGATCTCTTTTATGATTTTCCTACCTTATTGAAATTTTGAGGACGAAATTTTTTATAAGGTGGGTAGATTGTAACACTCCCATTTCATAATACCCGAATTGATAATTAAAATGATATATAATGATATATAATGATATATATATATATATATATATATATATATATATATATATATATATATATATATATAATATATATATATATATATATATATGTATATATAACTTAAATTGTTAAAGCCTTGGCGTATATTTATGTGGGTGATCTAACTTATTTGAACAAAATGTAAAGTCAATTTTCAAATTTCAATTCAAGTTGAAAGATCTCATAAGATCCTTATTGATTTTCTCTTAACAACTTGATTTACTAGTTGTAACCTACAGCTAAAAAATCTGAATTTAAATCTTAACCTAATAAATTAGCATGTCCTGTTTCATTCTTCCTCCCAAGAAGAAAGAACCTCAGATCCAAGTTTCTTCCTCCTCCCTTCACCTCTCTCCTTCGGATCGATCGTGACTAAGGAATGTGTTCGAGGCGTGAAAATTGAGTAGCAAGCTAAGGGAATCAATCAAAGTAAGTAAATCAAAATTTTTATGAATTAAAATTTACTGAAGTATCATGATTAGATTCCTCTTTTCATGAATTTTCCATCAATAATCTTACCTAAATATCTAAATAAAACAATTTGTATAAATTAAAAATTCATTGAAATATCATGTTAAAATCCCTCTTTTCATAAATTTTAATCTCATCCAAAGATCTAAATAAAATAATTTGTATAAATTAAAATTTGTTAAAATATCCTGTTTAATTTCCTCTTTTCATGAATTTAATATCTCACTCACAGATCCAAATAAAATAATTGTATGAATTAAAATTTTATTTAAATTAAAATATCATGCATAGATTTCCCCTTCTATTAACCTATTTTTCATCAAAACATCCTAACAATCTAAATTAAATATATAGAATAATGTACCAATACATTATTTAATAAAAAAATTTTAGAAGAATTTTCAAAGTTATGTTAAAAAAAAATTAGACTGCTCTCAGCCAAAGCCGAGAGCAGTTCTGCTGCACAGACCTAGCGGGTCTGTGCAGTCGGGTCTGCACCCGTACCCGGGTACAGACCCACACCTGGTGGGGGGGCCAGGCCTAGTGGCTTGGATCGCCACTGGGCCAGGCAAAAAAAAAAACAAAAGAAATTAAATTTTTGGGCCTGCTCTCGGCCTTGGGCTTGGCTTTGTTGGGCAAGGCCAGATTGAAAACAAAAAAAAAGTATAATAAATATATTCTGAAGCCTATATTCAAAAGGCTCATAACCAGTCCAGCCCAGTTAGTATGATTCTAACTTGCCTGAACCCGACCAGAATACAAAATAAACCCACTAACTTGTTAAAAAGCAATTAAATTGACTAGATAAAAATTTCGAAAAAATAAATAAATATAGGAATAAAAATTTAGATGACCCCTAGAATCTAATGAAAAATTTTAGGATTATTTACAGGTTATATCGGACTGAACCACTTCATTCTAAGTTGAAACCCGCTATTTTAACATTCAAGCCCATTAAGAAATTTTCATGTTTTTTAACCATTTAAACCCAACAAAAATCAGAAAATAAAATCTAAATAATCCTATAAACTCAATGCATCATTATACAAGCTTGTTTTAAGATCTGGACTATCCGTATTTAATTTAAAACACTGCATCAAATAAGATATCTTAAGTGAAATTCAATATATGTAAAATTCGTTATCTTATCTAAATTCGAATGTATTTAATGTAGATTTCTTCAAACTGGTATTTGGATGCGTGATAAGCCCAGGTGAGTATTCATTTACTCACTTTAAAATTATTATTTTTGTTTATTATGAAATGTTTATTTATTTCTATTATTAAATGGTAAATTAGTAAATTGATTGTTGAATTTTTTATTATTTAGAAAAATTTATTTAGAAATTAAAAGATGGTAAGATGTTGGTATATCATAAAAGGACTATTATATTTCTGAAATTACAAATTTTCTCTTACTTTGAATCCATTTAAATTAATTATCAGACGCAAATTTATTAAAGTGACGAATTGTTAATTATTGGCAAACATTTATAAGTAATTAAAATTCTTGAAGTTACAAAAAAAAAATATGATACTGAACCCTTACATTATACATTGATTTTACAGTAATGATTGCCATTGTACTTAATCATGATGACATTGTAATAGCTATGTTACCACAATTACCAAGATAAATGTTATTTTACTGTTACACTGCCATATTACTAATACTGTTCATGCCCAATAACTTAGGTGACATCTACCTGATAACTATACTGTTCATGTTACTGAAGTCGTTGGAAAAATATTGTTACACGATAACAACATCATCTTGCTTATCCTGTTCACTGACTATGTATCCCGATTACACTGTTGATGTTGTTACTGTTTCCATCACTGAGTTATCCCAGTGGTGTAGGTGACAATTACATTAATCGATCTTGATAATATAACAACATGATTATTAAACAAGTTATACTGGGATTGAAAAAATTGATGGAGGAGACAAATGTCAGTATTTTGAGTGAATCTAGGATACAGGTTGCGCAGCCGACTTACGGTTCCACTGCAGGGTTCTCGGGGATGACTGACATCCCATCTATTTACTGTTCCACAGTGTTACTGTGAGTACCGTTTCTGTTACCAACTACCTGGCGGTAGGGTCTGATTCAGCGCCAGGCATCTGGGCCGTGGTCCCGGGTATGTATAGGACCCACCTAAAGCATGAACATTGTCTCTAACCAATCAGTTTCAATAACTTAGGACCCTGATTGACATATGTAGCAGGTGTAGTATGGGATGCGTCTATTACAGGTGGCAATAGTGTTCGCTAACATAATTAATAATGATAAACTGTATTATGTTTGTAATTGACTGTATTTACCTGATTTTACTCATATATAAACACTTGACACCTGAATGTATATAGATTGATCTCATTACTCCTAAGGCTAGGTATTGCATGTCATCATGATACTTGTACTATATTGATTGACATTCATTATATCATACTCTCTTCTTTTAATGTTTTATTCTTGTCTTCCCTTCCAGTGTATATTATCGTTTCATATACACACTGTTTATATGCACAAGTACCTCCTCTTTTTCTTACACACTTACTGGGTCGCTTTCTAACGACTCCGGCTTTGCACGTCCAGATATTGGATGTTTTATTTTTATTGATCAGGGGTTTGATGAGAAGATCACACACTTTATGAGGAGATGAAATTCTCTTACTTAATCGCTCTTTCTCGGTATTATCTTGCTTCTCTTTATTTATATTATTTCCATGATTCTGTGCATTGGATTCATACTTGATCTATTCGTCTATTCATCTGCTATCATGTGGGGACATTATATGTAAAGTTGAAGTAGTTATCATGTCATCATAGTTTATATATAGCTTGTTCGGGTTACTTTAGGCTTAGCGTATATACGTGAGGTATTTTCCTTGCGTATATACGTCGACGACTCACGTCGCGACTCCATTTTTGAGTAATTTGGAAAGCGGGACGTGATAGGGTTTTCTTGGTACCAGAGCCAGGTTTAAAATAAAAAGGACTTGTTCTTACTAGTAATCTGAAACATGTTATAGTTATACTACAATATACATATATTACTTACACAGTGATATAGAAGCTACTTGGGAATCAAATGTCCTTTCTTTGAAAATCCATCACTTGATTCTTTTGATATTCCCGATTCCAATCTAGTTTCAGAGCGATCTAAAATTTTCTCCTTGATTCCTATCTTTCAGATCAATTCTATTTTTCTTGATTTTATCTCTTGGAATTCGTGACTCCATGTTGAATCCAGTATCAAAGATCAGAGCGCAAGCGGAAGCGTGGTTGACCCATAATGTACAAATAAACGACGTGGGATAGAGAAGATGTTGCAATCGATTATTCTTGTTTTGAATCTCATCCTACTATGTCCATTCTAGATCATATTCTTTATCAACTTTGATCCTCTTTTATGGTTTCCCTGCCTTATTGAAATTTTAAGGATGAATTTTTTTTATAAGGTGGGTAGATTGTAATACTCCCACTTCATAATATCCGAATTGATAATTAAAATGATAAATAATGAATATATATACCACTTCATGATATCCGAATTGATAATTAAAATAATAAATAATGAATATATATATATATATATATTCATTATTTATCATTTTAATTATCAATTCGGATATTATGAAGTGGGAGTATTACAATCTAATATATATATATAACTTAAATTGATAAAGCCATGGCTCGAACCCGAGTCCATCTATATCAAATCCAAATGCCCAAACAATAGTATCACATTGGCGTGTGATTATGTGGGTGATCTAACTTATTCGAACAAAGTGTCAAGTCAATTTTCAAATTTTAATTAAACTGAAAGATCTCATAAGATACTTGTTGATTTTCTCTTAACAAGTTGATTTACTAGTTGTAACCTACAACTAAAAATCTGAATTTAAATCTTAACTTAATAAATTAGCATGTCTAATTAGCATGTCCTATTTACTTCTTCCTCCAAGAAGAAAGAATCTAAAATCTGAGTTTCTTCATCCTCCCTTCACCTCTCTCCTTGGAATCGATCGTGACTGAGAAACGCATTCAAGGCGTGAAAATTGAGGAGCAGACTAAGGGAATCAATCCAAGTAAGTAAACCAAAATTTTTATGAATTAAAATTTATTGAAGTATCATGATTAGATTCCTCTTTTCCATGAACTTTCCATTAAGAATCTTACCTAAAGATCTAAATAAAACAATTTGTATGAATTAAAAATTTATTGAAATATCATGTTAAAATCCCTCTTTTCATGAATTTAATCTCATCCAAAGATCTAAATAAAATAATTTATATGAATTAAAATTTATTAAAGTATCTAAATTTCTCTTTTCAAGAATTTGAAATCTCACTCACAGATCCAAATAAGATAATTGTACAAATTAAAATTTTATTTAAATTGGATTATCATGTTTAGATTTCTCCTTCCATAAACCTATTTTTCATCAAGAACCTCCTCCTAACAATCTAAATCAAACATAGAGAATAACGTATCAATACATTATTTAATGAAAAAATTTTAGAAGAACTTTTGAAGTTATATTAAAAAAAAAATTAAACTGCTCTCGCGCAAAGCCGAGAGCAGCTCTGCTGCACAGACCCGGGTCTGTGCAGCCGGGCCTACACCCGTACCCGAGTGTAGACCCGCACCTGGTGGGGGGCCAGGCCAAGTGGTCTGGGCCGCCACTGGCAAGGCCAAAAAAAACACTCTCGGTCTTGGGCTTGGCCTTGTTGGGCCAGGCCAGATAGAAAACAGAAAAAAAGTATAAAAAATATTTTTTAAAGCCCATTTTCAGAAGGCTCATAACCAGTCCAGCCCAATTATTATGATTCTAACTTGTCTGACCCCAACCACAATACAAAACAAACTCGCTAACTTGTTGAAAAGCAATTAAATTGACTAGATAAAAATTTCAAAAAAATAAAAATAAGAATAAAAATTTAGATGACTCCTAGAATCTACTGAAAAATTTTAGGATTATTTAAAGGTCATATTGGACTGGACTACTTTATTCTAAGTTGAAACCCGCTATTTCAACATTCAGACCCGTTAAGAAATTTTCATGTTTTTTAACCATTTAAACCCAACAAAAATCAGAAAATAAAATTAAATAATCCTATGAACTTAATGCATCATCATACAACCTTGTTTTAAGATCTGAACTATCCGTATTAAATTTAAAACACTGAATAACATTAAATAGGATATCTTATGTAAAATTCAATATATGTAAAATTTGATATCTTATGTAAATTTAAATGTATTGAATGTAGATTTTTTCAAATTAGTATTTGGACGCGTGATAAACTCAGGTGAGTGTTCTTTTACTCACTTTAAAATTATTATTTTTCTTTATTATGCAATATCTATTTATTTCTATTATTAAATGGTAAATTAGTAAATTAACTGTTGAATTTTCTAGTATATAGAAAAATTTATTTAGAAATTAAAAGATGGTAAGATGTTGGTATATCATAAAAAGACTGTTACATTTCTGAAATTACAAATTTTCTCTTACTTTGAATCCATTTAAATTAATTATCAGATGCAAAATTATTAAAGTGACAAATTGTTAATTATTGGCAAACATTTATAAGTAATTAAAATTCTTGAAGTTACAGAAAAGAAATATGATGCTAAACCCTTACATTATACATTGATTTTACAGTAATAATTGCCATTGTACTGGATAATGGTGACACTGTAAGGACTATGTTATCGCAGTCACCGGGATAAACATTGTTTTACTGTTACACTGCCTTATTACTATTACTGTTCATGCCCAATAACTTAGGTGATATCTACCTGATAACTATACTGTTCATGTTACTGAAGTCGCTGGAAAAATATTGTTACATGGTAACAACATCATCCTGCTTATCATGTTCACTAACTATGTATCTCGACACCGTCTGTATTTTGGGTGGACCTAAGATACAGGTTACACAGCGAACTTACGATTCCACTGCAGGATTCCGGAGGATGACTGACATCCTATCTCTTTACTGTTCCACAGTGCTACTATGAGTACTATTTCTGTTACCAAATACCTGGCGGTAGGGCCTAGTTCAGCACCAGACATCTGGGCCGTCATCCCGAGTATGTACGAGACCCACCTAAAACATGGGCAATATCTCCAACCAATCAGTTTCAATAACTTAGGATCCTGATTGACATATGTAGTAGGTGTAGTATGTGATGCATCTATTACATGTGGCAATTAGTGTTCGCTGACATAATTAATAATGATAAATTGTATTATATATTGTAATTGACTGTATTCACCTGATTGTACTCATATATAGACACCTAACACCTGAATGTATACTAGATTGATCTCATTACTCCTGAAGCTAGGTATTGCATGTCATCATGATACTTATACTATACTGATTGACATTCATTATATCATATTCTCTTCTTATTAATGTTTTATTCATGTCTTCCCTTCCAGTATATATTATCATTTCATGTAACACTGTTTATGTGCACGAGCACCTCCTCTTTTTCTTACACACTCACTGGGTCGCTTTCTGACGACTCTGACTTTGCACATCCAGATATTGGACATTTTATTTTTACTGATCAGGTGTTCGATGAGAAGATCACACGCTTTATGAAGAGTTGGAGTTCTCTTACTTAATCGTCCTCTCTCGGTTCTATCTTTCTTCTCTTTATTTATATTGTTTTCATGATTCTGTGCATTGGATTCATACTTGTTCTATTCGTCTATCCATCTGTTATCATGTGGGACATTATATGTATAGTTGCAGCTATTATCATATCATCATTGTTTATATATATAGCTTGTTTGGATTACTTTAGGCTTAACGTATATGCGTAGGGTATTTTTCTTACGTATATACGTCGCCGACTCTCGTCGCGACTCTTTAATGTAGATTTCTTCAAATTGA
The DNA here is from genome assembly GCA_038442645.1 of Agave tequilana. Classification (NCBI taxonomy): domain Eukaryota; kingdom Viridiplantae; phylum Streptophyta; class Magnoliopsida; order Asparagales; family Asparagaceae; genus Agave; species Agave tequilana. The sequence goes on along the minus strand of JAVJIF010011165.1, from coordinate 101,430 downwards.
TATTTGGACGTGTGATAAGCCCAGGTGAGCATTCTTTTACTCACTTTAAAATATTATTTTTGTTTATTATGAAATATCTTTTTATTTCTATTATTAAATGGTAAATTAGTAAATTAAATGTTGAATTTTCTAGTATTTAGAAAAATTTATTTAGAAATTATAAGATGGTAAGATGTTGGTATATCATAAAAGGGCTATTATATTTCTGAAATTACAAATTTTTTCTTATTTTGAATCCATTTAAATTAATTATCAAACGCAAAATTATTAAAGTGATGAATTGTTTATTATTGGCAAACATTTATAAGTAATTAAAATTCTTGAAGTTACAGAAAAGAAATATGATACTGAACCCTTACATTATACATTGATTTCACAGTAATGATTGCCATTGTGCTGGATCATGATGATTCTGTAATGGACTCTTATCCGCAATCACAGGGATAAATACTGTTTTACTGTTACACTGCCTTATTACTATTACAGTTCATGCCCAGTAACTTAGGTGACATCTACCTGATAACTATACTGTTCTTGTTACTGAGGTTGCTGGGAAAATATTGTTGCACGGTAACAACATCATCCTGCTTATCCTGTTCAGTGACCATGTATCTCGATTACAATGTTGATGTTGTTATCGTTGCCATCACCGAGTTATCCCAATGGTTTAGGTGACATGTACATTAATCGATCTTGATAATATAACAACATGATTATTAAACAACTTACACTGGGATTCGGGAAATTGATAGAGGAGATAACGTCTATATTTTTGGTCGACCTAGGATATAAGTCGTGCAGCCGACTTACGGTTTCACTGCAGGGTTTCGGGGGATGACTGACATCTTATTTGTTTACTGTTCTATAGTAGTACTATGAGTATTGTTCCACAGTGATACTGTGAGTGCTGTTACTGTTATTGACTTGTAACCCTCAGTTCCCAATGTACATGTGTCAATACTGGTATCTGATACTGATTTCATCATACTGGTAGTTGGATTGAGGCCATTTCAGTTCAAATATTATTTTCCATTATTTTGATTTTTTCTGAATTTTCTAAAAAGTTTTTGGGATTATTGGAGAAGAATCTCAATTCAGGATCGACCAGCGTTACAAACTAACTCTGAGATTTTTAATTAAAAATTGAGGATGAATTTTAGGGATCTGACTTCGCAACAATGTTCAGGATGACATTTTCTATTTTTGAGAATTTTTGAGGAGTTTTCTGAATTAATAGAGTTTAATCCAATAAAATAATGCATTAAATATTTATTTAAAAAAAGAATGAAATTTAAATAAAAATAAAATAGGAAAACACTTATATGTATTTGAACCCGTGGCCCCCAACAATGAAATGAATGCACCAACAAAAATGCCTTAGTGGCTTTTAGAATTAGTATGCAGCTACATATAGTTAACCTTTTTACCTTTACCTTTTTATTCTTGCAAAATTAAATAAAACTAAACCTTTTTATTATGATCAACACACAATCTTGAACCCACGACCAACTTATCCAAATCATCAAGCCTCTCAATCACTACGCCATGTTGGCGTGTGACTTAGAACCTTACGCATTTTTTTTAAACATTATTTACCTTCACCTTCTTCACCCCATTTCCACCCAGGTCTTCTGCCATTTTTCACCAATCTCCCACGTCTCCACCTGCCCTCTCTTCTCTCTCACGTCCCCCACGTCCTCTCACCGGCAATCTCTTCCTCCTTCACGTATTACACCTCTCTCGCACGTACTCTCCCCTTATAATTTCCCACTCTCTCTCTTCTAACACCCTCATCTCCAATTGCCCATGCCTCTCCCATCTTCCTCTCCATTGAGATCCACTGCGCGAGCCCTCCTATCCTCTCCATCTCATCCTTCTCCACCTCCGCCGAGATTCACGTGCACCGCCGGAGCTTCCTTCCACCCCGCTGGCCGTGCAACACCACTCGAGCTCAAGGAGCCGCCGCCTAACTTCTTCCTCGTGCATCACCCATGCGTGAACTCTCTCCTCCTCCCATGTCAGCACACCCCCGAGTCCCGAGCTTGCGCTGTTGAACTCGGCCCAAGGCCAAGCTACGGCTATCCACGCTCCCCCTCCTCCTCGTGTTGTCGCACTCCTCTGCGAGATCCTCTGGAGCCCAGACCAACGCCCTGCACTCTGCCTCGCTCCTCCATGGCGAGCTCTGCATTTCCTCCCTGGGCACTTTGTGGCCTCGCCGGAACACTCACAGTGCTCTGCCGGCAAGCGCAAAAGACCCACATCCTTTTCGGCGAGCTCCACGGGCCATCATCACCCTCTGCGAGCTCCGCCGTAGATGGCGTACCCCGCCATGCCCTCCACCATCGCTGAGTATTCCCTTCTTCCTCTCTTGCATGAGTTGGGTTAATATGTAGGTGTTAATTATTTAATGTAATTACAAATATGTTGGTGTGTTAGTTTATTGTGTGTGTTTTCATTTTCCTTTTTTGTATGTGTGTTGTAGGCCTGTCAATGGGTCGGGTCCAGACCCGGACCCGACCCGGACCCGACCCGATTAAGCGGGTATGGAAATGGTTGCTCTGAACTCATACCCGTTTACCCGTATACCCGTATACCCGAGTATTAAATGGGATGGGTTTGATTTTACTTGAACCAGACCCGATTACCCATTTACCCATTTCAAAACATAAATATAAATAATACTAATAGAATTAAAACCCTCTCAAGACTCTATCAGTAAATGTTCCCTTTGTACTTTAAATGTTGAAAACTGTTGGTTGATTAGTGGGTGATTCTATTGTTGTGTTTTTCCAAATAAATTTGGCGGCCTTGCTTTAAATTTTTTTTCTTTATTCGAGTCTTTCATCGAAAATTTTCCCCCCACCTCTTGCACCTGGTTGCATTTCATCTTTTATTGATATTAAAACATGCTTTCTTTCTCTTTACAAAAATTTTTCCCCCTCTCTTCATGTGTTTTTGTTACTGTATTTGTTTATGTTTTTTTTGTTATAGGTCTGGGTAAACGGGTCTGGACCCGCGGGGGTACAGCAGGTCCGGGTATGGAAACCCACCTTCTGGACCCGCGGGTAAATGGGACGAGTATGGTACCCTCTTGGGTAAACGGGTCCGGGTATGGTACCACCTGTACCGCCCCGAACCCGACCCATTGACAGGCCTAGCGTGTTGTGAATGTGAGGGCGTGGATGTGGGGTTCGGTTCATCAAATGTGTGGATAAGTGCATGCATGGTTATGTAAACATCATAAGGAGGAGTGGGTATTAATGCATGTTTGCATGTGTCGGTAATTAATAATATGTTTGTTAGTTGAGCATGTGTATTTAAATGTGTATGCATGCTTTTGGGGTGTTTTTTAATTTATGTGTAATTAAATGTATTTATGCATGGTGTTTGCTTTTCTCTTGGCCGGCCTTTACTGCCGTGTCGGAAACCGACGATGAAACTGCGGCGAACTTGGCAACCATACGAAGTCACTGTCATCCTCCGCGGTTTCCGGCAAGCTCCATCATGGCCTTGAATCAATGACAAGGCCATATTTCACCCTCTCCTTTTCCTATGGCCGAATCCACTTGCCGTCTTCTCCGTCGGCGAGCGCGAACACACTCCGCGGCCTTCGCCTCCGCTGGAGAGCAAGTCCGTGGCCGACCTCTTCCTCTTTTTGATGTGAGTGCACCATCCTCCTTTCAAGTGATATCTTTACTTCTCCATTCTATGTTTAATGTATTTAGTAGTGGGTATGTTATATTAATATTTATACGATGTGTGTCAAATTCTCTTTGTGCATGGGCATTTATGAATGTTTGGGTGCTGTGAGTGTGTGCTCGTGTGGAGTGTGTGCGTGAGTGATATGCACGTCTGTATTTTAATTGTGTGACGGATATGTATGTATTTTTTTTATTTTGTGTTAAGTGTGTTGTGGGTTTATATGTGTATGTGTGTTTATTATATTTATTTACACTTGGCACCTATGTGGGTATTTATGTCTCTCCCTTTCTTGTTTTACACACGCGTCCACGTCGTGGCCATCGTCCTTCTCCGACGACCTTCGGTGAGCTCCACCACGCCCTTTGGTCTCTGTCGTCGAGTCCGTATACTTGACCCGATACCAATTATTGTTAAGGAAATGTCAGACTCCGCGACAAGAGGCAAGTGTACATGCTTTTCTTCCCTTTTGACGTTCCTATTGCTTTCGATGTTATCGTTTGATTGTTATCTCTCAATGTCATATTCTTAGTTATTTGTATTGTCCCATGATCATGTTATATCTTCTTTGCTCCGGTTATAGCTTATAATTATTATATTCTTAATATTATTACCGATTTCACCTCATGATCGTGTTACTTTATCTTGCATATCATTTTGCATCTCATTATTGTTCATGCACGCAGCTAAACTTAAATTGACATTATTGTTTGTGTGTGATAGCCTGATTTAGTGACATGAAAATTTATACTGATCGTGACAAATACAGTGATTTGTATCTTGAGAATAACTAGATAATAATGAAATAAATATTATGAAATTAATCTTGAGAAAATTGATCAAAATATCTTGTAATACATTATTGAGGATATTTTATTGAAGTATAATACTTATGATCATTACAAGTTTCTTATAACCTTTGAATTATATGACACTGATATCACTTGCACTACTTTGCATTTATCTGGTATCACATGCACAACTTTATATTTGTCACTTGATATTGACACTGTTTACATTGTCCCGTTATCTTGATACACATTATTTTCACTATGTGACACTGATATCCATGACACTGTTTTCGGATCATATATACTGAGTCACACATTGTTTTAAGCTTGCATTGATTAATGAAATTAATCAAGCCGGGTTACTGGGGGAGACTGTAGCAGGGAAATTCGTGGAAGGTGTGCTTCGAAGGGCAACCCCTTGTGGGTTTGGATGCCACACGTGTTCCTGTTATTTATGCGCGCTCCTGTTATTACATGTTACATGATATTCGAATACAGTAAACTGTTTCTCCTGCTATCAGGATCCACTAACGCATCACTTATTTGATATGCAGTTGTCCTGTGGGATGGGACACAGGATGGTTGCATTAGTTAGGGTAATAAAGTATGCTAGACATATGCACTTGCATCATATCCTGCATTGTCTTCAGTGATCTAGTACCTGACTTATATTTTCATGATACTGATCCTTGAGACTCATGTGACATGCATTATATTGACTACATGATGTTCCTGAACTTGCTATGTTTTATCTTGTGATCTCGTGTTATTGTGATTTCTTGATTATGTTACACGACAGTTACTCGTCCAGGACAATTCATGTTCCTTATATACATGTCACAACACATGCATGCACAGTTTTATTGTACATGATCTATCATTTTGATTATTCTTGTTATTGTTATTACTTTCAGTTCTCGATACTACCAAATATATTGTTCTTATGTCCTACTTATTGTTACTACATCGTCATATTCTCTCTTTTATCATCCTTTTCCCTTCGTGTACTCTTGTTGGTCCGTTTCTGACGGACCTTTATTATTTTCAGTATTTAGATCAGAAAGTTGGTATAGAGAGCTGATCGTAAAACATATTCTGGTTCAATTGTTCTCTGCTGAGTTCTATTTTTTTCTTGACTTATTTTATTCTGATATAGTGGATGATATTGTTTATGTTTTTGCATTTCATATATGTGCTTGTATCCCTGCACTTGGTTGTATATGCATATATGTGTGCTATCCTGCTCGTTATTGACAGTTTAAGCACTCATGGAAGAGATTTCACTCTTCGTGAGTATCTGTTGGCCATCATCACGTACCCGTATTCCATATTTTGGGAAGCGGGCCGTGACATGCTACCTAGCGGTACGGCCTGGTTTAGCGCCAGGACTCTGGGCCGTGGTCCCGGATATGCACGGGATCCACTTAAAGCATGGATAATATCTTCAACCAATCAGTGTCAATAATTTAGGACCATCATTGACACGTGTAGTAGGCGTAATATGGGATGCGTCTATTATAGGTGGCAATTGGTGTTCGTTGACATAATTAATAACAATAAACTGTATTATGTATTGTATTGACTGTATTCACCTGATTACTCATATATAGACACCTGACACCTGAATGTGTACTAGATTAATCTCATTACTCCTGAAGGTAGGTATTGCATATTATCATGATACTTGTACTATACTGATTGACATTTATTATATCATACTCTCTTCTTATTAATGTTTTATTCATGTCTTCCATTCCAGTATATATTATCATTTCATATACACACTGTTTATATGCACGAGCATCTCCTCTTTTTCTTACACACTCTCTGGGTTACTTTCTAACGACCCTGGATTTACACGTCCAGATATTAGACGTTTTATTTTTATTGATCAGGTGTTCAATGAGAAGATCACACACTTTATGAGGAGTTGGAGTTCTCTTACTTAATCGCTCTTTCTCGGTATTATCTTGCTTCTTTTTATTCATATTGTTTTCATGATTCTTTGTATTGGATTCATACTTCTATTCGTCTATTCATCTATTATCATGTGGGGACATTATATGTACAGTTGCAGTGATTATCATATCATCCTAGTTTATATATATAACTTGTTCGGGTTACTTTAGGCTTAACTTATATGTGTGGGGTATTTTCCCCGTGTATATACGTCGATGCTCATCGTGACTCCATTTTCGAGTAATTTGGGAAGCGGAGCGTGACAGGTTTTCTTGGTATCAGAGCCAGGTTTGAAATAAAAAGGACTTGTTCTTACAAATGACTTGAAACATATAATAGTTACATTGCAATATACATATATTACTTACATAGTGATACAGAGTCTATTTGGGAATCAAATGCCCTTTCTTTGAAAATCCATCACTTGATTCTTTTGATATTCCCGATTCCAATCTATTTTCAGAACGATCTAAAAGTTTCTCCTTGATTCCTATCTTTCAGATCAATTCTGCTTTTCCTAATTTTATCTCTTGAAACCGGTGACTCCATGTTGAAGCCAGTATCAGAGATCAGAGCGCACAGCAGAAACGTAGTGGGCCCATAATGCACAGAAAAGCGACATGAGAGTGAGAAGACGTCATTTGCAATCGATTATTCTTCTTTTGAATCTCATCCTATTGTATCCATTCTTGATCATGTTTTCTCTTTATCAACTATGATCCTCTTTTATGATTTCCCGCCTTATTGAAATTTCGAGGACTAAATTTTTTATAAGGTGGGTAGATTGTAATACTCCCATTTCATAATACTCGAATTGATAATTAAAATGATAAATAATGAAATAAAAAATAATATCACTTAAATTGTTAAAGACATGGCTCGAACCTGAGTCTATCTATATCAAATCCAAATGCCCAAACCATAATGTCACATTGGCTGTGATTATGCGGGTGATCTAACTTATTTGAACAAAGTGTAAAGTCGATTTTCAAATTTCAATTCAAACTGAAAGATCTCTTAAGATCCTTGTTGATTTTCTCTTAACAACTTGATTTACTAGTTGTAACCTGCAGCTAAGAATCTGAAACTAAATCTTAACCTAATAAATTAGCATGTCCTATTTCATTTTTCCTCCCAAAAAGAAAGAACCACAGATCCAAGTTTCGTCATCCTCCCTTCACCTCTCTCTTTGAAATCGATCGTGACTGAGGAACGTGTTTGAGGCATGGAAGCAGGCTAAGGGAATCAATCCAAGTAAGTAAACTAAAATTTTTATAAATTAAAATTTATGGAAGTATCATGATTAGATTCCTCTTTTCATGAATTTTCCATCAAGAATCTTACCTAAAGATCTACATAAAACAATTTGTATGAATTAAAAATTTATTGAAATATCATGTTAAAATCCCTCTTTTCATAAATTTTAATCTCATCCAAAGATCTAAATAAAATAATTTGTATGAATTAAAATTTATTAAAATATCCTGTTTAAATTCCTTTTTCATGAATTTAAAATGTCACTCACAGATCCAAATAAAATAATTGTTAGAATTAAAATTTTATTTAAATTAAAATATCATGCTTAGATTTCTCCTTCCATAACCTATTTTTCATGAGAATCTCATCCTAACAATCTAAATTAAATATATAGGATAATGTACTAATACATTATTTAATGGAAAATTTTTAGAAGAAATTTCGAAGTTATGTAAAAAAAAAAATTAGACTGCTCTCAGCTAAAGCCAAGAGCAGCTCTGCTGCACAGACCTGCTGCTGGGTCCGCACCGACACGGGTGCAGACCCGTACCCAGTGGCCTAGTGGCCTGGTCCGCCACTGGGCGAGGCCAAGTAAAAAAACAGAAAATAGAATAAAATTTTTGGGACTGCTCTCGGCCAGACCCTCAGGGGCCTGAGCTCCTTGGGCTTGGCCTTGTTGGGCCAGGCCAGATAGAAAACAGAAAAAAAGGGATAATAAATATATTCTGAAGCCCATATTCTGAAGGCTCATAACCAGTCCAGCCCAATTATTATGATTCTAATTTGTCTGAACCCGACCCGAATACAAAACAGACCTGCTAACTTGTTGAAAAGCAATTAAATTGGCTAGATAAAAGTTTCAAAAAAATAAATAAAAATAGGAATTAGAATTTAATGACCCCTAGAATCTACAGAAACATTTTGAGATTATTTACAAGTCATATTGGACTGAACCACTTCATTCTAAGTTGAAACCCGCTATTTCAACATTTAGAGCCGTTGAGAAATTTTTATATTTTTTTAACTATTTAAACCCAACAAAAATCAAGAAATAAAATCTAAATAATCGTATAAACTTCATGCATCATCATACAATCTTGTTTTAAGATCTGGACCATTCATATTTAATTTAAAACACTAAATAATATCAAATAGGATATCTTATGTAAAATTCGATATATGTAAAATTTGATATCTTTTGTAAATTGAAATGTATTTAATGTAGATTTCTTCAAATTGGTATTTGGACATGTGATAAGCCCAGGTGAGTGTTCTTTTACTCATTTAAAATTATAATTTTTGTTTATTATGAAATGTATATTTATTTTTATTATTAAATGGTAAATTTGTAAATTGATTGTTGAATTTTCTAGTATTTAGAAATATTTATTTAGAAATTATAAGATGGTAAGATGTTGGTATATCATAAAAGGACTATTATATTTCTAAAATTACAAATTTCCTCTTACTTTGATTCCATTTAAATTAATTATCAGACGCAAAATTATTAAAGTGACAAATTGTTAATTATTGGCAAACATTTATAAGTAATTAAAATTCCTGAAGTTAAAGAAAAGAAATATGATACTAAACCCTTACATTATACATTGATTTTCCAGTAATGATTGCCATTGTACTAGATCATGATGACACTGTAATGGACTATGTTACCGTAGTCACCGGGATAAATACTGTTTTACTGTTACACTGCCTTATTACTATTACTGTTCGTGTCTAGTAACTTAGGTGACATCTACCTGATAACTATATTGTTCATGTTACTGAAGTCGCTGAAAAAATATTGTTACACGGTAACACCATCATCCTGCTTATCACGTTCACTGACCATGTATCCCGATTACACTGTTGATGTTGTTATCGTTGCCATCATCGAGTTCTCCCAGTAGTCTAGGTGATATGTACATTAATCGATCTTGATAATATAATAACATAATTATTAAACAACTTATACTGAGATTGGAGAAATTGATGGAGGAGACATCATCTGTATTTTGGGTGGACCTAAGATACAAGTTGCGCAGCCGACTTACAGTTCCACTGCAGGGTTCTAGGAGATAACTGACATTTATCTGTTTACTGTTCCACAGTGTTACTATAAGTATTACTGCATAGTGATACTGTGAGTACTGTTACTGTTACTGACTATTTGGCGGTAGGGCTGGTTCAGCGCCAGGCATCTGAGCCGTGGTCCCGGGTATATACGGGACCCACCTAAAGTATGAAAAATATCTCCAACCAATCAGTTTCAATAACTTAGGACCCTCATTGACACGTGTAGTAGCCGTGGTATGGGATGCATCTATTACTGGTGGCAACTAGTATTCGCTGACAAAATTAACAATGATAAATTTTATTATGTATTGTAACTGACTGTATTCACCTAATTGTACTCATAATATAGACATCTGACACTTGAATGTGTACTAGATTGATCTCATTAATCCTGAAGCTTGGTATTGCATGTCATCATGATACTTGTACTATACTGATTGACATTCATTATATCATACTCTCTTCTTATTAATGTTTTATTCATGTCTTCTTCCAGTATATATTATCATTTCATGTACACACTGTTTATATGCACGAGCACCTTCCCTTTTCTTACACACTCACTGGGCCACTTTCTGACGACCTTGGATTTGCACGTCCAGATATTGGATGTTTTATTTTATTGATCAGGTGTTCGATGAGAAGATCACACGCTTTATGAGGAGTTAGAGTTCTTTTATGTAATCGCTCTTTCTTAGTATTATCTTGCTTGTTTTTATTCATATTGTTTCTATGATTCTATGCATTGGATTCATACTTGTTCTATTCGTCTATTTATCTGTTATAATGTGGGGACATTTTATGTATAATTGCAGTGATTATCATGTCATCATAGTTTATATATATAGCTTGTTCGGGTTACTTTGGGCTCAACGTATTTGCGGTGGGGTATTTTTCTTGCGTATATACGTCGCCGAGTCTCATCGTGACTCCATTTTCGAGTAATTTGGAAAGCGGGGCGTGACAATATCCTATGGCAATTTCAGAGTTTTAGCTCTACTAAGTTCGCTATAATCCTTTGCAAATATTGAATTCTTTCTCTCCTCCCTGTGGTTTTTCCCATATTGGATTACCACGTAAAAACCTGTGTCTTTGCATTGTCTTTTTGCTCTATCTTAGATCTAGGTTACAAATTGACATGCAAATAGGGAATTTATCCCTATAGCACTAAACATTAGGCGTCAATAGAACACTTGGGTCAATCTATTACACAATAAGCAATTAGAAATTAGCACTCATCATGAAAAATCAAGAACTCTTGCAAGAATGCAAGGTTACAAGTGATGCATCTATGAATCATATGATAAAAAAACCAGCGAAGGAGTTAGTTGTTTATGGATTAAGTGGTGAGTTAGTCATGAATTAGAAAGTTAGCTACTCATGGTAAAAGAGAAAACAAATTCCAGTAAGGAAATAAAACTTCAACTAGAAGGAAGCATAATGCAAGATAGCAAATAAAAATTTGAAGAAAGGAGGAGCCTTGTATTGATTTCTTATCAATTCCAGAATCTCTCTCTCTCTCTCTCTCTCTCTCTCTCTCTCTCTCTCTCTTCTGGACCTAAAACTAAGAAAGAAACTAAAGGAAATTATAAGAGAAAATAACAAGAATCCTAGCCTAGCTTATAGTCTCTCTTTGTATCCAATCTCAGTCCCTTGGCGTTGTATTTATTGGCAGCAGTAGTTTAAGCCCTAAGAAACAAAGCCATGTGTCAAAGATAGAGGTAATCAGCCTTAATATTGCCACGCTTGCACAATAAATACCACATTTGCATGGCAAGATCAGGGTCATTGCCTCTGATCTTTTGGCCACATACTCATCTGACTAAGAGAAGAATCTAATTTTCTTTATTTTCTTTTTTTTTTCATGTAGCTCCTGCAGACTGGGCTCTCAATTCAGGCTTCTATTTTGGCTTCTAGAAATAACTTGGTCCTCAAGAAATCTATGAAAAATTCCCAAAAATGGGTATTAATAGCCTATTTTCTTCATTTTGCCCCTATATTAGTGTAACCTGCACATAAGAGACATGTTTTATTATTAAATGATAGAGAAATGCTATAAAATATGCAGAGTTAATGAATAATCAATCACTTTTACTTGCTTCTTTGGATTTGTCTCGGTGTTGCTCAACAAGGCTCCTTGTGGCCTGTTGGAGAGTAGGTTGGCCATTTGACCTACCTGAACTTCAAGATTATGAATGGATGCTACTTGATTCTTGAAGTTTGTTTCCATTTTTACAATAAAGGATGTTGTATTTGAAGTGAGTTGTGCCAGTGCATCCTCCGTCTTTGTCATGAAGGATACTGTACTTGAAGTAATTTATGCCAGTGTATCTTCCAAGTTCACTTTCTTCTTGTGTGGTGGCTGGTATTGTTGTTGGAAGCTATTGGGCTACAACACATTGTTGTCATTTTCTCATAACAAATTTGGGTGGTTCCGCCATTCAGGATTGTTTGTGTTGGAGTAGGGGTTATTGGGCTTTTGAAAATTATTGACATAACTAGCTTGTTCATTTTGCGTAAATATAAAAGGGTCGCCAACTTGACAATTTCCACTCGAATGGTGTCCTCCACATAAATCACATGCTTGAGTTCGAATTTGTATTACATTTACATTGGAGTCTCCCAATTGCTTCATCAACAATGTGAGTTGAGCTTGTATCGTCGTGATACCTACTAGGTCATGCGTGCAATGCAACTCTTTTCAGTGTCACCCTTTCAGATTGCCATTATAGTTGTTTGAGGCCATCTCCTTCAATAGTCCATAAGCTTTATTCTGTTCCCATCAATGCTCCTTCGGTAGCTCTGCATCTTTGTGTTTAGTTGCAACCCGTTGCAGAAGAATTGAATAACTAGCCAAGCGGGGAGTCCATGATGTGAAACTATTCTAATCAACCCGTTGTATCTTTCCCAATCTTCATAAATACTTTCATTATCAAATTGAACAAAAGTTGTGATACCACCTCTTAATTTTGCCGCTTTTGATGGTGAAAAGTACTTGGTTAAAAATTTGGACGCCATCTCTTCCAATATTGCAATTGAATCCTTCGGTAAAGAGTTGAACCACATATTCACTGTATCTTTGAGCGAGAAAGTGTTTGGTTCTCACCGAGCAGTTTTAAAAACACCATATAGAGTAAAGAAATGAAATTGAAAAATCGTGTGTGGTGATTGGATAAAGTGTACCGTGTTGCCTAGGGCTAACAGGTCATGTCCACGAGGAGAGATGCGATGAAAGCTTTTCGGTATTTTTGTTTTAAAAACAAGTTGAGATTCTATTTTTTAAAAGAAAAAAAAAAGAAAAGGGTATGGTTGGTCAAAAGTTTGGTTTAAAGAGAACTAAAAAAAGTTTTTAGAATAGAAGGATAAAATCTTGAGCGAAGTAAAAATGAATTTGGTTTTATAAAAAGGAAAGATCTGGGCTCACTAATCTTATACTCAAGCAAATACTCTTCTCTTAAAAGTTAAGTACCTCAATGTGATTATAGGCAAAAGTTCAGACTTGAAGTTCAGAAAGTGTTTAAGTAAAGAAAATGAGATAAATCTTCAGAAAGTTTTAACTTCGTTTTGAAACAGTTCTTAGGTTGAATTTTAAACCACCAAGCAAAGCAAGCAAGTATGGAATAAAAATGATTTTGAAAAGTGGTGTTTTAAAAACAAGAGTTAAAGTCCAATACCCATCCTTATGTGCCTTCAAGAATACTCGCAAGATACAAGGCTTGAACTTAGACATTCATATGATTCAATTGGGTTCCTTTTCATTAAAATCGATCAAGAGAAAGTGAGATAGAAGAGATTGATTAGAGAGCCCATAAAATGCTTTTAGTTACCTATGAAAGAAGTAAAGAAAGAAAATGAATAAAAGAATAGCACAAACATACCAAGCAAGAGTGAGACAATGATTTCCTAGAACTGAAACCTTCTTTAATATCACTTCAATTACAAGATTACAAACTCGTTTCCTCTCTTTCATTTTTCTGGTATAAACTAGAATAAATAAAGAAAATAAATGGAGATTACAACTTCAATAATTATCTAACAATAAGGTCCTAACCTTAAGAATAAAAAGCCTAAACCCCAATTCTCTTCTTTGTTCTCTTTGCTCTAAATGGCGATGTTTTTAAAGGAGGAAAGGGGAGGAGAATATGTTTTGGAGAATGGGATCAAATCTCTGGCCCAACGACCTGAGAACTGCAGCGGAAACGTGACTTGATAGGATCAAATCTCTGACCCAACGACCAGAGAACTACCGCAGAAACACGGCTAAAGCCACATTTCGCGGCTAGATGCTGATTGTTGGATCAGCATTTTGGATGTACAATTCCCCCTGTTAAGATATTTATGTTTCTGTAGATAAGATTTCTTTCAAATCTCTGATTTCAAATAGATCTCCATTGATTACTTTGGCTAGATAATATTATCTCTAATTAATTCAGATTAATAAGGATAAATTGGACCATTTCTTTTGTTTCTCCATTAATTACACATGAACACCATTAAATATTAAACTGATTAAAAAACAAAATTTGAAATAATAATAAATATGAAAATGTGACATAAAATATGCAATTCACGTGAATAATCACACCACCACACCTATCTTTTGCTCATCCTCGAGCAAAAATCAAAAGACTAAGAGATTATTGAGCCACTTTTGCAGGTCACGTGACTACATTGAGCATGCACAGTAAGCCTTTAAACTTTTAGGTTTTCCCTAGAGGAGGAGTATAGTCTCCTAAGGGTTTTCAGTGGATTACACCCACAAAATCTAAAATTTGAAAAATGTTAGTATTTTTGAAAATTCCTTTTTAAAAGAGAGAAGAAATATTTGATAAACTTTTGCAAAAAAACAAGTAATTTATGAGTCATAAGTACACCAAATTATTCATTTCTAAACTTAGTTTTTATTCAAAAACTTGTAATCATTAAAAGTAAGGATTAAAATTGTATTTCTCACCTAGTTTATTATTTTAGCCTAAATCATATGCACCTTGTGATCTTGAAAACTTTGCTCGGAATTCTTCAACTCCAACTTTTATGTCTTATTATTTTTGATTATAACGACATTTATCTCTTAATATTATTAGGCTTTCTTATTCACCAATGTAATGAATGTTTAGTCGGTGACTCTCAAATCGGACGGTCTTAGGGTACCGGGTGAGAAAACACCCCTAGGACTTAAGGACTCAAGTAAACAAGGCCACAAAACTAAGGGTTTTAATTGATGATGTGAACCACTTTTAGGTTTGAATATTTATGCCTTATGAGGCATAATTACCCAGCTTAATCAAACAATTTTTGATATATATATATATAATTTTTTATTTATTCTTTTATAATGCACAAGAGCCTTTGTTTTGAATCCTAGGTGTGTAAGTGTATAAAGTGCATATTTCATCAAGATAAAAATTAAGACCAAATTACTTCTCCAATTTTTCTTTCTATATCTAGAAATCAAGAAACTAATCTTATTTTGACTAAGTATTAAGAAATCATAATTATGATTCCCCTAATTCTTAAGATTTTCTTAATTCTTTATAGAAGTAGATCAATATTATTTCACTTCAAAAAGGTTTGTTTATATATATAATTTTTTTTTTCTTGTTAAATATTAGTGCTCCTCCCCTACATCTATCTCATGTATTATCCCCAACGTATGAATGAAACGCATAATGCATAAAATAAAATGTCAAAAGAGGTCACTGATACATTGGGTCAAACAGACCCATCACCATTTCATTTTCCGATATCGATTCCAAGAACAGTTTAACGTGTTGATCATTAACCTTGAATTCATTATCGTTCTTAAGGTCGCAGATCTCTACTGTACCATGTGAAAACACAGTTCTCACAATGAATGGCCACGTGCGTCTTGATTTCAATTTTTTTATAAAAAGATGAAGCTTAGAATTGTCGAGTAAGACTTTTATCCAGAGACAAAAGTTTTTCTTATAACAAATTTATCTTGAAAGACCTTAACCCTATTGTTTGTTATCTTCACATTTTCATAGGCATCATTCCTTAATTCCTCAGGTTTGAAATTTGCAGTTTTTGAAGTGCATCGGCCTTGTCTAGATCAAAGTTCAATTGTTTAATTACCGATAAGGACCGGTGCTCAAAATCAATAGGTAGATGGTAAGCTTTTCTAAAGACTAGCCTATAAGGAGACATACCTAAGATCGTTTTGAAAGCAGTCCTATAGGCCCATAAGCCATTTACCAGTTTGGAGGACCAATCTTTCTAGTTTTGACTCAAAGTCTTCTTCAAGATTAGTTTTATTTTGTCTTCGAGACCTTTACCTGCCAACAGGTTTGAGGTGATATGGTATGGACAACTTGTGTGTTATGACATATTTTCACATAAGAGTTTCAAAAGATCTATTGCAGAAATGAGTGTCATTATCGCTAATTATGGTACAAGGGGTTCCGAAGCGTGAAAAAATATTCTCTTTCAAGAACTTTACAACAACCTTATTGTCATTTGTCTTACAAGGAATAACTTCAACCCACTTGGATACATAGTCCACAACAACCAAGATGTATTGGTTCCCAAATAAACTAGAAAAAGGACCCATAAAGTTAATACCCCAAATATCGAAGAGTTCTATTTTTAGAATTGGGTTGAGGGGCATCATGTTACATTTCCAGGTCCTACCAATCATTTGACATCCTGGGCACGTCTTGTAAAAATCAAAGGCATCTTTAAACAAAGTGGATCAATAGAATCAACTTTGTAACACTTTTCAGCAATCTTGCAGGGACCAAAATGTTCATTGCATGCAAGCTCATGACAGAAGGAAAGAACATTCTTGACTTTCTCATCTGGAATATATCTCCTAATGATTTGGTCAGAACAATACTTAAAAAGATGCAGTTCCTCGCAAACGAAATACCAAACTTGAGATAAGAACCGACAGACATCTTATTTCGTCCAATGAGATGGGGTTTGATTTGTGACTAAGTAGTTGACTATATCGGCAAACCATGGTTGCCTAAAGGTAACTAAGAGTTATTCATCGAGAAAGCTGTCATTCATCGGTAATTCATTGTGAGGGCGTTGGGGATACGTGAGAGATGATCAGTGACAATATTTTCTATGCCCTTCTGTCTCGAATATTGAAATTAAATTCTTAAAGAAGGAGGATCTAATGAATTAGTCGGGCCTTGGCATCCTTCTTAAGCATGAGTATCTAAGCGCAGAATGATCGGTGAAGACGGTGATTTTTGACCCAAGTAGGTACGGATGAAATTTCTCTAAGGCAAACACTACAGCCAAAAATTCTTTTTCGGTTGTAGTGTAGCTCATTTGAGCATCATTGAGAGTCCTACTTGAATAGTAGATCATGTGCTGCTTGTTATCGATGCGTTGTCCTAAAACAGCACTAATGGCAAAATCTGAAGTGTCGTTTATGATCTCGAACAGCTTTAACCAATTCGGGACAGAAAAAATGAGCTCTTTGTAAACTTCTTCCAAGCATTAAGACATCCATTATCGAAATTGAAGAGCACCTCCTTTGCTAAAAGATCGGTCAAGAGTTTAGCAATCTTGCTAAAGTCCTTAATAAACATACGATAGAACTCAGCGTGTTCAAAGAAGGATCGGATATCTTTCACACATTTAGGCGTAGAAAGCTTATCAATGACATCAATCTTAACTTTATCCACTTCAATCCCTTTCTTAAAGATTTTATGACCCACGACAATTTCATGTCTTACCATGAAGTGCTATTTCTACTAATTTATTGTCAAATTCTTTTCAGCACATTTTTGGAGGACAAGTTCTAAATGGCGAAGACAGTGATTGAATAAATTTTTGTAGATGAAGAAATCATCCATAAAAATTTCGAGGAACTGTTCTACCATGTCGGAGAATAAACTTAGCATGCAACGTTGAAACATTGCAGGGGTGTTGAACACGTCAAAAGGCATTCGGTGATAGGCAAAGGTCCCAAATGGACAGGTGAACATGGTTTTCTCTTGGTCTTCCGGAGCTATAAGAATCTGATTATAACCCAAGTTACCAAGAATTCAAGCATTTGATCAATAAAAGGAAGAGGAAAGTGATCCTTACGAGTGGCAGCATTCAACTTTTTATAGTCAATGCAAACTTGAATCTTGGTACGGAGTCGTGTTGTACTAACTCTTTGTTCTCGTTCTCTACCACGATGAAATCAGACTTCTTCTGAGCTGACCCAATAGCTATCAGAAATGGGATAAATGATCTCATTGTCTAAGAGTTTTAAAAATTCAGCACGAACAACCTCTTGCATTTTAGGGTTTAACCTACGATGAGGGTCCCTCTTTTGTGCCTCCTCTTTGTTTAAATAAATGCGATGTTGAACTATAGCTGGACTCAACCCCTTGATATCGGTCATGGTCCAAGTACTTACTATACTTCCTAAGAACTGACATTAGGCTCTCTTGTTGCCCTGTAGTCAAATGAGATGCGATGTTGACTGAAAAGGTCTCTTGCCTGTCTAAGTAGACGTACTTGAAATGCTTAGACAAGGCTTTCAATTCTAAGGAAAAAGAAGAATCAATGGAGGGAGTAGTCAAGTTTGTTGGCTCCGGACTTGGTGAAATCAGGCTTGATGCCTAATTTACAGCAGAATCGACAATCAAGATTGAAACCATCAGATTCCAATTCAAACTCACACTCTCAGTTTCTAATTCTAATTCCTCATTGTGCCCACTCTTCATGTTCTCAATGAGGTTCACTTCAAATGTCTGACTTCTACATTGCAGGGTTGTTTTCTTAGATTGAAGACATTGACTTCTTCAGTCATGTCTCCAAAAGTTATCCTTATGGATCCATTCATATAATTGATAATCGCATTAGCTGAGTAAGGAACAAATGCCCTAGAATGACTAGTACAAAGATAATTAGTGTTAAATAAAAAACTTGCAAGAAAGGAAATAAATCTCAGAAAATAATGCAAACGCAAACATAAGAGATTTTATCCTGGTTCGGTCCTCGTGTCCTACATCCAGTCTCCAAGCAACCCGCTTGAGATTTTCCTTTATCCTTGATTTTGTACACTCAAAACCAACACATGTACGCCACTTGACAAAACACTCTTTGTCAAATGTGTACAACTCTTCTTAATATCAAGAAGACAACAACACTTTGTACAACTTCTCTTCTACACCAAGAAGACGCTCTTGTACAATCTTTCTCTTTGAGTGATTACAATCAATTCTATAAACCTTGGAACTATATGTGATCATGAACAAGGTCTCTTATAGGTGGACTCTCAAAATTCTTCACAAAAGATTGGAATTTGTGTGAAGAGAAGAAAGTGGAAACTAGTTTTTTGAAAACAGATTTTTTCAACAAAGTTTTTGGGCAGAAAACTAATCATTTGAATTGGTGTGTTTAGTCTAGGACAACATCACTATTTATAGCTGAAATCTATGGTCAGTTAGGGTAGTTATCAACTTGAATTTGAATATTAAAATGTTAGATAAAACACCAGAAATCAATAACTGTTCAATAGTCAGAAACTATTATAAGTCGACTAGGGTATGGAGTGTAGTCTACTAGGGGAATAAGATTTGCCTGGGTTAGTCGACTAGTCAATGGAGCAAGTCGACTACATCAAGCTAATACAGATATGCAAGTCTCTGGAAACTAGAATTAGTTGACCAGTAGAAATTATAAGTCGACTACAACATGGATTAGTCGACTAATAATATTGATAAGTCGACTAATGCTGTTAAGAGTCAAAAAAACGGAAAGTTGATATCTTTTCTGGACAAGACTTAGTCGACTAGAAGATTTTGATAAGTCGACTAGACAATATATTAGTCTACTATAAATCTACTAATAGGGCTATTTTGTGTGTGTGATCAAGGCTTTTAACAAATATCTAAAAATACACAAAAATAGTACAAATTATATTTGTTATCATCAAAATAAGTTTCAACAGATTAGACAAACTAGAAGACAAATTAGAATTCCATCAAAGTAACTTGGAAAAGTCTCTCAAGGAAATATAAACTCTTCTAAACAGCCCATTTCAAACCAAATTCTTTGATCAAGATCAAGAGACCCATCAACTTTCACAAGTTAAGGTGGAAGACACACAACTAACATATGAGAAATTTTTTAAAAAAGTACACAAGTGCTTGAAACCAACTCAATAGACAAACTAGTGAGTTAGGTAGTGGGCAAAAAGATTCCTTTTCTACTCAACCTGCCCCTAGACGAAAAATGTCAATTCTAGATCACATTCGTCTTGACGAAGCAAAAAATTCAACAATATTGAAAATTCTATTGAGGAAGTGTACATATTGGATGACTATTCAAGGTTTCTAGATAAAATGATCAAAGATTATTTGGTTACACATAGATCTCATAAGGAGCAAGTTGAATCATACTGCAAGGATGACTATAATAATGATAAACCTATTGAGAAAGTTATATATGTGCATGAAGTGTGCAATTTGATGATGATTCTCTATGCTTGGATGACTTGTTTAGAGACGATTTGGTTACATATACACCCCCTAGGAGAAAATTGAATCATGTTGTGAGGATGTATGCATAGTTAATGAGCCTCTATTTCTTGATGAATTGTTTAAGGATGAGTGCGATTATGTGATGAGAAGACACATTTTGAGGATTTTAAGTCTAGAGTCCCCTTTGAGAAAAAAACTTGATTTGAGTATCTTCACTTTCGATGAGCCAACCAATGGTAAATCACGCGAAAACATAAGTCAAGAAGATATGGTTACACATACACATTATATGGAACAATTTGAGGATGATGAGGAAATTGAGTTTCAAGTGAAATTTGAAGATGAATTTCAAATTTTTTGTGCCAAGATAAATGCTAAAAATTGTGAGGATCCCTTTATGGATGATGAGCCCATATTGCTTGATGAATTCGATCATATTGATATTAATATTGAGATATGTAGCGATGATCAATTTGTGAGGAGTGAAAATGAGAAGACGACAAGGAAGAGGTTGAGAAAAATAAAAGAAAAACTGGAGAAGATAAGACATAAAATGACAAAAAGATTGACATCTCTAATTTCACCACTAAAGAGGACACATTGGAATGATAGAAAATGAGCTCGAGGGAAGGAGCCACCACCTTAAGATAATATTTTGCCTTCGCTTTCTTCTTTTTCATTCATACATGTATTCATTCATTCATTGAGGATAATGCATAGGATAGGTGTGGGAGAGGGTTCTCTAACGTACTAACATAGATAGATTTACTAACAAATTTTTTCTTTAAAAGAAGAATACTTTTTGAAAAAGAAAACAATATTTTGATTTAATTTTGCAGCTAGTTAAGTTAATTTAAAGAATAGAAAAATTATAATTAGGATTTCTTAATACTTGATAAAAATAAGATTATTTGTTTGATTTTAGATTTAGGAAGAAAAATTGAAAATTAATTTAGTCTTGATTTTTACCTTGATGAAATATGCATACTTTATACACTTACATACTTAGGATTCAAAAACAAAAACTCTTGTGCCTTAGAAAAAATATATATATGAAAAATAAACAAATCTAATTATTGATTAAGTAGGTGCTTTGGCCTAAGAAAGCCTTGGTATTTACGCGAAAGGTAATTAGATGAGTTTGAAAAAATATAAATATAATATATGTATTAGCACATCTAATAATCAATTAGTTAGGTATTAAGGCCTCAAAAAGCCTTGATACTTACATAAAAAAATTAGATGAGCTATACATATTAAAAAAAAATATTTAAAGGGCAACGAAGTGGTAATATTTTGAATTTTCTTTCCAAAAAAAGAAAAAATGGAAAAGCATAAGACTTGAAGTTGAAGAATCAGGACTCAAAAATTCATGATCATAAAGAAGCATATGACTTAAAATAAAATAATAAGCTAAGTGAGAAATTCAGTTTGAACTCTTACCTAAATTGATTACAAATTTTCAAATAATAAGAATGAATAATTAGATGATCCTAAGACTTATAGGTTACTTGATTTTTGCGAAAATATTTTCAAATATTTTCTCGCTTTCAAAAATGAGTTTTTAAAATACTAACACTTTATTTTTCTTTCTTTAAAAAGGAGTTTTTAAAAATACTAACACTTTATTTTTCTTTCTTTTATGAATTTTGTGGGTGTAATTCACTCAAAACCCTCACGAGACAAAACTCGTCCTCTACGAGTAACCAAGAGGTTTAACAGCTTGTTGTACGTGCTAAGTGTAATCGTAATTCCTGTGAAAGTGAGTTAGGTTAGATTAGTTTTTCTTTTTTTAGTTTTGCTCGAGGATGATCAAAAGATAGGTGTGGGGTGTGACTGCATCTCAATTTTGTATTTCTATCATCACATTTACATATTTATTTTTGATTATTCTTTATTTAACTTTTCTATTTAACCCTCTTTTTATTATGGTGTGTAGCTACCTAAATGGGAAGATAAGGACTAAAAAAGCTTCTATTTTATCCCTAACCTATCTAAACTTAGGTTTCAATTTAAATCAATTTAAAATCAAGTGGAAGAAAAAATAAATTATCATTTTCACAATTCAAATTCAAAATCAGAAGATATAATTGGATAAAGTTGATCCTAAATGGAGATAAAGAGAATAATTCAAATTAAATGGAGTGCTAAATCAATTCAGGCTCGGATTCAGGCTGAACACTTTTTAGTATTCAGATCATAAATTTCGCTACAGATAATCAAATTCGATGATTCAAGATCCTATAGAAAGAGGACTTAAAGGGCTACAATTCTATGTTAATTACTTTGTCCAATTTAGCCGTCTAATGGGTCATATTCAGCAACCAATAAGGCGACTTCCTGCAGATCAGTTTAAAATTGAATTCCCATATTGAATTGATATTTATTTAGACCTCCTAATTTGTATCTTATTGTTATTGGCTCTGAGGCCTATTTAACGAGCTATAATCTCTCATAAAAAAGTATCTCCACATCAAAGATCATAACTTAAGATTTTTTTTTTTAGTTTCTCTTTCAAATTTTTTTTGTAATTTTTAGGGCTTAGTCTAGTTCAAACTTTGTAAAGAAGGAGGAGGCTCTTGTTCTTTGATGGTGATAGCTCAATAAACAAGGTTCTATTGTTCTTATTTTCAAGTTCTTTTCATTGTTTGATTGCTTTCTTTACTTGCTTTCTTTATTTTGCTTTCTTTTTTATGCTTTCTTTGTTTAGTTTAGATCATGAGTAGTTAGATCTTTTTTCTCATTGCTTATTAATATATCACCACCATCACATCTAAGTTTAGTAATTAAACGCAATTGAATCATATGTATGCTTAAACTCTAGAATAATCTTGAAGGCACATGAGGATGAAAACTAGGTCAATTATTTATTAGCACTCTTTAAATTATTTTTCTTAATCTATGCATGATGAATATCTTGATATTTTAATGTTAAACTTTAATTAGTATTATTTCCAATAGGGTTATAATTTGCTAGTACTTTCTAATGATTTTTCTTATCTTATACTTGATGAACAATCTTGATATTTTAATATTAAATCTTGGTTAATGTTAGTTCAATCATAGCCTTGTTTCTATCTTATATATCTTACTTGATGTTTGTGATAGATTATCATATTAAATTTAAAGTGAAAATTTTATTTATTAAATATTAACATGTTATGGTGGTTAATTATTAGTAAGCAGTGAACTTTTCTTTTAGATTAAAACAATTTTATATATGCATAAACAATCCTTTCCTTCTATTTCCTTCGATTCTAAGTTCTTAAAAAGAGAAGAAATCAATGAAGATAATAATACCGAAAAGCTTCCATCGCATCACTCCCTGAAGATCGACCCGCATAGCCCTCACTACCTGATCAAGGGAAAACCGCGCACAAAAAGTGTATGTTTTGAAATGGATATTTAAAGTGTGTGTGCTTTGGCTTCCTCGATACTTCCGTTATAGCATAGAGGCTAAAACGAGCCAAATCCACAGGGACGGGAGGCGATAGAAGCTTTACGGTTGATTCACGTATTTGTTAAAAAGTTCTTCAAAGTTTTAAAGAATGAAAAGAAAGAAAACAAAGAATGGAAAAGAGAAGTACGGTGAAAACAAAGAAGTGGGAAACATAGAAAAGAATGATTTTTGTAGTTTTTGGAATATTTCTAAAATAAGTGAAAAAGAAAGAAAACTCACAGCTACTAACTACCAATGACTCCACCAACATGCTAACCTCTTAGTGATAGTTGCCTCACATGTATCATTGGCCATCACTAGTCCTTAGTTCAAGAGTTTTATAAAGCATGGCCCATATGTAACTCATCACATTCAAACTCAACAAAACAAGTTCAAGCTACACTTAAACCATCAAAACTAAAAGTAAGCATGGAGTAAAGTAATGTTAGCTTGTTAGAGAGTTAAGAAGTTAGAGTGTTAGATCCATCATCATGAGCCATCAATGGCTCTTGCAAGAGCAAGGCCAAGTAGAGGCTATTAGATTCATGTGGATTATCAAATAAGAAGTTAGACTAGTTGGTGGTTAGTAGTTAGTTATCATGAGAGAGAAATTAGCTACACATGTAAAAGAGATTAGAGAGAAGAAAACATAGAGAGGTAAAGAGAGCACCTTTCATGGATTGTCACCTTCTATTACAAGCACTCTTACATTCCAAGCATGTACCACTCTCTCTCCCTATTACAAGATCTACAAAATGGAAAATACAAGGGAGGAAGAAGAACTAACCTAACCTAAACTATCCTAAACTACAACATGGAATGAAAAACTACCTTAAACTCTATATATTTCCTTCTGAAAACCCCAGGGGGTATTAATAGGCGCTAGGGAGGGGGGGCCAGGGGACAAACCCTGGCCCAAAATGCGGCCGCGGCCGCGCCCGTACGGCCGCGAAAACGCGGCCTAGGTCGCGTTTTCGCCGCCCTACGGTGGCCGCGCGCGCGGCGCTTCGAGCCGCGCACGGTCCCGTCTGTCCCCTGTCAGCTTCTGCTCCTGATTTCTGGTTTTGAGCCCCTGGTTTTGACGAATCAGCTCTTCTAGGTCAATGGCTATGATATAGGCTTTTAATCACTAATTAAATGGTGATTTAGGGTCTTCTTCTTCATTGCACACTATGGACCTAGAATCAAGCAAGCAAAGTTTTATTAGCAGAATTTTATACCAAATAAATATGCGGATGAGATAAAAATTATGCAAAATTAGAGACTAATCACACCCCCACACTTATCTTTTTGCTCGTCCTGAGCAAAACAAAAATAAGAAAATTATTACACCACTTTCGTAGGTGATGCGATTGCACTGAGCATGTGCAACAAGCCGTTAAACCTCTAAGTTTCCCCTAGAAGAGGAGTTTTGTCTCCTGAGGGTTTTTAGCAGATTACACCCACAAAATCCATAAAGAAAGAAATCAAATGTTAGTATTTTTGAAAACACATTTTTGAAATAGAGAAAAGTGTTGAAGTATTTTTGTGAAAATATAAGTGATCCAAGGTCAGAGGTTAATCAGAAATTATTCTTTCTTAAACTAAGTCAAAATGCAAAAAATCTTATTATAAATTAAATTTAAGAATTTAAAATTGAATTGATTCTTTGACCTTTCATAAAACTCTTAGAAAAATATGCACTTTGTGGACTGTGAAGATTTTTGGGATATTGATTCAAACTTTCATGCCATTTTTTATATTATTATATATATTATTATTATATATATTTTTTTCTTCCCTTAGTTTTCTTAGGCTTTCTTATTTACCCGGGTAGTGAGCCTTTAGCCGGTGACTCCCAAACCAGATGGTCTTAGGGCACCAGATGAGAAAACATCCCTCGGACTTAAGGACTCGAGTAAACAAGGCCAAAAAAACTAAAGGGGATTATTTATTTTTGTCCACCATTTTAGGTGTGAATAATCATGCTTCCTGAGGCATAATTACCCAACTTCAATAAGTGATTTTTATTATCATAATATATATTTTTTTAATATATATTATTTTATGGCATTTCAGTCTTTGTTTCAATCCCAAAAATTGTGTAAGTGTGGTATGCATAAATCTAAGGTAAAAAATTCAAGATCAAATTATCTTTTCAATCTTACTTTCTTATCCTAAAATTTAAACAAGATCTATTATTTTGACTTGGTTTAAATTTCATAATTTTAGGTCTTCCTAATTCCTAAGATAATCTTAATTTTCTTAAAAATGGATCAAAACTATTTCTCTTAATTCAAAAAGTTTTGTAAAAAGGAAAAAATTTATTTAAAAAGAAGTGTAAAAGAAAGAAAATGTAAAACTAACTATGTTAGTAAACCCTCCCCCACACTTATCTCATGCATTGTCCTCAATGCATCATGAATATGTATATACATGAAACGAATGGAGAGGGAAGGAAGATTACCTCAAGGGGGTGGCTCCGGTGGTGGTCTGATTGGGCCAAGCGTTGTTACCCAATCAAAATAGCGTGGATCTTACAGGAACCCACAATGACCTCTCTAATATGACCCAATAAAAGAATGATTGAATGAATGATTTTATTTAAAAAATTATCCCATATAATTTTCAGTTTTCAAAAATAATTACTGAGTCATTTTCGTCAACAGTCTTGTCAACAATGATGTGTGATTTTGTAAGATGATTGATTTGGACCCAAATGGAACAGGAGTAAAAACCGACACCGACTCGGGAATTTGACTCAGATCAAGTCGAGAGTCAACAATGAGAGTCGAAATTGGTTCAAAAATGGGGTCCAAACCAAAGAATTGATGTTCACATACTTTTCCCATCAATGAAGTGTGATCATGAGAGATTGGTGATTCCATTTCACGGTGTACTGGTACAGGATTCAATGTTGACTCTGGAATAGAGAAAAAATCTGGTAAAGATACCAGAGTCATTATTGAATCAAAAAGTGAAATGGAATTACTAACATGAGATTCAGGATCACATTCAGGTTCGATTTCAATTTCAGGAAAGGGATAACTTGCCAGAATGTCCAGGCGATTTTCATAACTTGGAGTGTGGTCAAGTTCAAATGTATGTTCTGAAATTGAATTTGGATTCCCAAAATGACATGATTCATGGGTCCAATCAGTAGAGTTAGGGATATAAGGATCAGTCAAAGGTTGACAAGAAAGATTTTCCTCGCTCTCATTGATCAATTCGTTCATAAGTGAGTCTAACCTACTGATATACCGTGTAACAGAATTTGGATTCGGAATCATGTCTTCCATATTCTTTGCAATTGGTTCTTGAAAAAATGAGTATGGAAGTTGATTTTAGAACTTGTGGTGAATTTGTGAGTCCATCGGATTTTGATCGGACTCACGCAAGGGTTCCATCCTCAAGTCCAGTATTGATGGTTGTTCATTTTGAATCGGTGAGACTGGAAAAGATGAGTAGGACTCTTGAAAATTTGGTTGAGATGATGAGTCCAACATGTGTTGCATTCTTTCACAAAAGACTTTCAAACGCTTTTCTAGCTCAAATTCTTCTTCAATTGGATGCTCTAGAAAAGGAGGATGTGGAGTTTGATGTGGGAAGGATTGTGAATTGAGCAAATTTTGAACTTATTGTACGGACTCTTCCATACTCCTTTCCAAATCAGATTTTTCTTCGGTTGGTGGAATAGGAAAAGGACTACACGAACCAAAATTGGGGAATGAACTTTGTGAAAATTGTGGACAAGGCGGTTGAAAATTTAACTCGTGGGAGGTGAATCCCCATTGACTCTATGAAGAATTGAAATTATTTTGAAAATTATGGTCATATGGTTGGGGATATGAGTCATATTAATTTGGATAATTCCAACTCGGCATAAATGGTTGGTTCATGTTGTACATAGCCGGATCAGAGTTATCCGAGTCAAATGAGCTCGGGGTGAAATATGGATTCATATTATAATTGAAAGAATTGTTGTTATTAAAATCCATATCACAATTTATAAAAAAGAAAAACAATTAAACAAACAAACAACAAAGAAAAAGAAAACTAGCCTATGCTAGGGTTGACTTAGACCTAGACGATCCCTAACTGGTTAGACTGTCCACGGGGGGTATATTGTCAGAAGCTGACCATGAGTTAATCGGCCAGGTAGGGGCAAAATCAGTGAGAGGTATCCGTGCCGGATCAACGGGCCTAATTATGCCAAACCACTATTCTTCAAGGTTTTATCTCTCAATCCCCAACCTTAGACACTGATTTGACAAGAGTCAACTTCTAACAACTTTTCCCTTAGGTCAATTTCTTAAATGAGTCCGAGATGTCCTTAGGGGCCAACGTCTAGCAATTTTTATTTAGACTTGGGTTGTGTGAGTGGGGAGGTGATTTTTGGGCTAAGAGAGGGTAATGACTTTCTCACCTTATGTTGTCTTGAATTTTGCCCTTAAGTTTAATTTGTGCAAGTGTGCAATATAGATAAGAATGAACACAAAAAAGCGAGTAAATCACTGAAGTGTTTGTCCTATGCTATATGCAATGCCATATGTACACCTCCTATCAATATCACAACAACACAAGAACAAAATATAGTATATTAGAATGAAAATTGACACGTGCCTAGATGCAAATGTCTAAACCGTTTTAAAGCATCCAATTACCGTATTTTAGTTCTTAAAATTATTTATAGTGCACAGGTAATATAAACAAAAATTAGTATCAGAGTATATGAATGTACAAGAATTTACCCAACCACACAAAAGCAAGTGTGGACTTCTACAATGCTAAAACTTTAACCTGCACACCAAAAATAAAGAAGAAAGGTTAACAAAAATATAAAATCAAACCGTTCCCATCCCCGGCGACGGCGCCAAAATTTGATCGAGGGAAAACCGCGCACAAAAAGTGTATGTTTTGAAGTTAAGATTTACAGAGTGTGTGCTTTGGCTTCCTTAATACTTCCGTTATAGCATAGAGGCTAAAATGAGTCGAATACACAAGGACGGAAGGCGATAGAAGTTTTACCGGTTGATTCACGTGTTTGTTAAAAAGTTCTTCAAAGTTTTAAAGAATGAAAAGAAAAGAAAACAAAGAATGGAAAAGAGAAGTACGGTGAAAACAAAGAAGTGAGAAACATAGAAAAGAATGATTTTTGTAGTTTTTGGAATATTTCTAAAATAAGTGAAAAGGAAAGAAAACTCACGGCTACTAACTACCAATGACTCCACCAGCATGCTAACCTCTTAGTGATAGTTACCTTACATGTATCATTAGCCATCACTAGTTCTTGGTTTAAGAGCTTTACAAAGCATGTCCCATATGTAACTCATCACATCCAAACTCAATAAAACAAGTTCAAGCTACACTTAAACCATCAAAACTAAAAGTAAGCATGGAGTAAAGTAATGTTAGCTTGTTAGAGAGTTAAGAAGTTAGAGTGTTAGATCCATCATCATGAGCCATCAATGGCTCTTGCAAGAGCAAGGCCAAGTAGAGGCTATTAGATTCATGTGGATTATCAAATAAGAAGTTAGACTAGTTGGTGGTTAGTATTTAGTTGCCATGAGAGAAAAATTAGCTACACATGTAAAAGAGATTAGAGAGAAGAAAACATAGAGAGGTAAAGAGAGCACCTTTCATAAATTGTCACCTTCTATTACAAGCACTCTTGCATTCCAAGCATGTACCACTCTCTCTCCCTATTACAAGATCTACAAAATGAAAAATACAAGAGAGAAAGAAGAACTAACCTAACCTAAACTATCCTAAACTATAACATGGAATGAAAAACTACCCTAAACTCTGTATATTTCCTTCTGAAAAGCTCAGGGGGGTATTTATAGGCACCAGGGAAGTGGGGGGCCAGGGGACAAACCCTGGCCCAAAACGCGGGCGCAGCCGCGGAAATGCGGGCGCAGCAGTGGAAATGCAGCCTAGGCCGCGTTTTCGCGGCCATACGGTGGCCGCACGCGCGGCGCTTCGAGCCGCGCACGGTCCCTTCTGTCCCTTGTCAGCTTCTGCTTCTGATTTCTAGTTTTGGGCCTCTGGTTTTGACGAATCAGCTCTTCTAGGTTAATGGCTATGATATAGGCTTTTAATCACCAATTAAATGGTGATTTAGGGTCTTCTTCTTCATTGCACATCATGGACCTAGAATCAAGTAAGGAAAGCTTTATTAGCAGAATTTTATACCAAATAAATATGCGGATGTGATAAAAATTATGCAATCACTACCGCGAATATATTGCGAAAGACAGAGACATGCCTTCATCCAGATAATATCCTTCTAACTCTTAACTTATCTCTCTTTTTCGGCAATCACCTGATTGCATTAGAGCCAAAGTAGTTAGGATTAGGACAGTTGACAGTTGTTGGAGTCTCTTGACTATTATCGTGGCTGACGGGATAACTTTTATTGGCCCAAAGGTCCTTTGCCCTAGTTTTGATGATGATAATCTCATGAAATTATTTAATCTAACATTTGTATCTATATAAGTTTCAGGGAAAAGACTGATTTCATGATAAGGTTTAGCTTTAACAAAAATACTCACAAGTTTTTGAATCACTCAAGATGATTATCCCAGAGCCAAAGCTATCAATATTGAAGTTGGAAATCACTTCCAAGGGACAAGCTCAAAGGGACTAACTTTTAGGTAAAGAAAAGAATTTTTCTTTATTTTTTTTGTAAAGAATTTAGATGGTGAAAACTAATAAGTGGTATGGTCATTGGCTCATGATATTCACATACACACATATACACACACAAAATATCATTTAGATTTGTGTTTTACAAATGGTTGAATTGATTTCAAAAGTTACAAAATGATTCTCGTTATGAAAATTATTTAATGTATTATCAAATAAATTTTATCTTCTATTACCACATGTATCATATCTTAGATTTTGTGTTTTGTACTTAGTATCATAGCCTTGGACTTTACAAAAATCCTATGAAATATATTGCATCTCATTTCTGTTGAAAAATATATCACATATTTAAAACTGATTTCATATTTTTCAGATATTAGACTTTTGGCCCTGAGCCGGTCGACCAGGCGGTGGACCGAAATGCACAGAAATTCATTGTGCACATCGGTCGACTGGGCGGTTGACCGACTGTAAAAATGTTGCTCTCAATTGGGTAATCGGCCGGTCGACCAACGATCCCAATGGTAAAAAATATGACCGTTGGCGGTCTACCGGGCAGTCGATCGACCTGTTTGCTTTTTGCAGACTTTGCCTTAAACGACTATATTGGGTTCTCTCAGAATTTTTGATTACCTATGTTAAGAAACCCTTTTCACCATTAAGAAGACTAAGAAAAACAAATTGAATCAAGAAAAAAAGCACTTTCATTCATTTAGATTCAAATTTTCAAAGAGAAAAATTTCAAAGAGAAAGAGTTCTCACCTTAAATTTTTTTTTATTCTTTATTTGCTTTTGATTCTCAAACTCCACTAAGTACAGTCCTTTCCAACCACAAATCTCAAAGCTAAAGACTCACTCTTGGTTATAAGATTGCTTTTGTGAGCTATTTTGGTGATCTCGAGAAGGTCATCCTCTTCATTATTATAAAGAAGAAGTGTAGAGATTGAGGCCTCCTTCGAGCATGCGGGTTCGATAATTATAAGGTGTAGAAGATACCAAGTGAGAGGACTTGCGGGTCCGGATTCATTCTTGAGGGTACATGTAGAGTGGTGATCTCGCGAGATCAAATTATAGTGGAAACCCTTCCCGCGGTGAAGGCGGGGACGTAGAGCAAGTGGCTCGAGCCTCGAAATAATTCTCCGTGTTTGTGATTACTTTTCTCTCTCTTCCTTATCTCTATACCCCACTCTTTCTTTAAGTTCCATTCCTTAATTGCTTTTCTCTTATTACAAATCTCTATTGTGCAAATTACTATTTGAGTTGTAGATTGGTATTTTCTTGTATTGCTAGACTTGGTTTTTAATTCCGCATTATTTGCCATTTATCCTTAGCCATCACCTATTCATCCCCTCTCTAAGTGATTTACAATTGGTATTAGAGCCTAAACCCTAGCTTTTGGTTTAACCACCTTAGGGAGATCCTCTTGCTGGCTATATTTATTGAATTTGTTATTTTGTTCATATTATTGCTTGATTTCATGGCATCACACGACTTCTCTAGCATTAAGACCCTACTATAATTTGATGGGTTGAATTTTCTTAAAAGAAAAGTGAAGATGACACTTTTCCTTAAGTCTCTAGGATTTAGGGTTGCTAAGACCATAACTAAGGAATGAACCTCGCTATGATTAGGAATCATGGTCCGAGGCAACCGCAAAGGATTATAAGGCCAATACAAAGGCACAATATGTACTTACACAAGCATTAAATGATGATGATTTATCTCGTGTTATTAATTGTAAGTCAGCATATGAAGTTTGGAATGATTTAATTATCACTCATAAGGGTACCTCACAAGTTAAATGCTCTAATATTGACTTGCTCCGTTTTCAATATGAGAACTTTTACAGGCTTAATAATGAATCTATAGATGAAATGCTTACTCGCTTTACTAAAATCACTAATGGCTTGTCTTCTTTAGGTGACTCTATTGACAATGATCAAAAAGTAAGAAAAGTGATAAGAGCTCTTCCCAAAGCTTGGGAGATCAAGGCAACTACTCTCAAGAAACTAAATGATCGTGAGAAGATGGACTTCTCTGGATTTATTGGGAATCTCAAAACCATGAAATGAAAATGAAGGTGCATGAAGGAAGAGAACCCACCAAGAAGAAATCAATAGCCTTCAAATCAACTCCTTCCATTGAAGACCAAGACAACTCATCAGAAGAATGTGAAGAATACTTCACCATGCTTATCCGTAAAGTGGGTAGAATGTTTTACAAGAAGGGGAGGCAAAGTAATTATCGAAGAGGAAGACCACAAGTTAAGTTTGAAAAGAAGAAAGAAGAGATGAATCCTTGCTATCATTGTAAGAAGGCGAGATATCTAATAACGGATTGTCTATCCTTACAAGCAACCACGTCAAAAAAATTGCACAAAAAGAAGGTCTTGAAGGCCACTTGGGATGAACCAGAGACGAAATCTGACAATGAAGAAATTGATTCCGCAAAAGTTTGCTTCATGGAAAACGGAGAGGAAAGTCCAAAGGTAAATCTTGAAACCTCTTTAGATGATGATGAACTCACTATAGATGAACTAGCTCATTTTTTTGAAGAACATCAAAGTAGCTATGGCATACAAATCTTCGAAACAAAAAATTAAGAAAAGAAAATGATGTTTTGAAAAATAAACTTGAACTTGTTTTAAAAGAAAAAGAAGATATTTCTTTGTGATTTCAAAAGAGTAAAGAGGATTTTGAAAAACACAAACGCTTTTGTAAAGGAAAAGACACTAGCAAAGTATGGATAAAAATGAATTTCAATTATTCAAAGATAGAATGAATACTTTAGATTCTACATTAAAAATGTGTGATTTCAATATTAAGAAATTGGATACTATGTTTCCAAAAGGTAAAACTGAAGGAAAATACATTTCATTTACATATACCAAGCATGATCACAATGCACATAACAATCATGCATTTATGTATGGCAAAGTGTATACTTGTACACATTGTGGCCGCAAATGTCACTTAGCCAAATTTTGTCATTCTAAACTAAATTTAAAGGCCAAAAATGTTTAGGTTCGAGAAAAAACTAACCTTATTGGACCTGAAAAGATATGGGTACCAAAGAACACACCAAACTCTCTTGATGTAGATGTATCATTCTTCAAGACGTAGGACGAAACGGACCTTAGTGGTGACCGCAATGGAGCACAAACAAATCTACAATGAAAATGCATCACTATCAAGGACAAGGTGGGAGAAGACCACCAATTTGTGGAAATTCTAGCCTATGCCGGTAACATCTCCAAAAATTTTATATTTTAAAATTTCTCATGCATGCTTAGGATTGTTTATAACTTAACATTGCTAATTTGCTTAGTGTAATATCACTACATGAATTGCATTTATATGTTTTAGTCTCTTTTTGTATGATTACTTTTGTACACATATTCATGATTATGAATTAGTACCTACATACTCTAATTTATCCACAGGATCTTGTTTGTATACAGGAATTGTAGGAACTATTGTTTGATTGACTTATAGTATATTCAGACACTTTATTTTGCTTAACAAAATGCCTTCAATTTTTTATAAATATTTTTTTAAATATATATATATTTATTTTGTATTTAATTCACTATTAAGCAATTCAAATATGAAAAGCAAAGTGCACCTCAACTCATAATTTAGAAGAAGCAAAAGGAGAAGTTCAGAGCCTGTCAAGAGAATCCAGCTTCATTTCTTATTTAATTGGCCTAATTTATGAATTAAATATATATATGAGTTTATGAATTTTATTTAATACGTTTACCAAAACTTAATCTTCTAAATATCTATAATTTAAATTTTTTGATATTTTGTTTAGTACTAGATGTTTATCTCTACTCTTAGTATATTCAAAAAAAATGATAAAAATTTACTTTTAAAAGATTTTTATAAAAATCTTGTTGTGTTTTAATTATTGTTGTTTGAGGAGTAGCCTCAATCGACCGAGCGGTCGACCGACTGAGTCAACATGACTCTCTGGATTGCTTCAGTCGACCGGGCGATCGACCGAATAAGCCTGTCATAAGGCTTATCCTTTATGCCGGTCAATCGGGTGCTCGACCAACGATCGAATCTATATATATATATATATATATATATAGCTGCTGAATTGAGAAACCCTAGATCCTTATTTTTTTCTCTCCCTCTACATCTACCGACTCCTCTCTCCGTAGCCAACAATTCCCTCTCACCCATACACCTAAATCCCTCAAAATTCCTTCAAAATCTTTCTAGATCTCAACTCTAGCACCTCTTTAGACCCTTTTTGAGAAGAAATTTTCTGAAAATGTTTAGGTATATCTTTCTCCTCTCTTTGTGTGTTTATTTCATCAATTTTCTTTGTGGATTGGTACTGATTCTTGCTATTTAACTCTGCAATCTTTTATTCTATCACTAGTCCATCCACTATGTCTTCTAAACATCCTAGAACTGAAAAATCCAAACAATCAGAGTCCTCTTCTAGACCTAAATATGTCGTTATTTCTGAAAATATCATGTATAAACACACGATTATTTGTAATAAACATGTCATCTCAGGTCAGTGTGCTATTTTATCCAATTTTGATCACCTGGATTTAACCACTATCCTCAAAACTAGTTTCCTAGATCACTTTGTCACCATTAAGGAACAAGTTTATCCTGAGTTAGAACAGTATTTCTATTCCAATCTAATCTTTGTTAACAATCATATCAAGTCTCGCGTCAAGGATGTAGACATCAAATTTCCCTTGAACGCTTTGCGAGGATTTTTATACTATCTTGTTATGGTGTAGAGATCTTCTTTTCTGATCTTCATGATTTCGAGTATCCTGACGGCGAGAGTGCTCTCAACGTATCTCATCTTTTGTATGATGACGATAACCCTACCTTAGTAAGGAATGAGAAAGTGAAGCGCTACACGCTTCGTGCTCAGGTCCTAACTAAGATAGTTTTTCATAATCTCCTGCCTAAATCAGGAGAATATAGTCATGCTCGAGGTTGTGCCCCCTTGCTCATCTATTGCCTTCTGAAAGGCATTAGAATCAATATCCCTCGTCTTATTATTGACATCACGTTATCTGAACATTTGTTGATTCCCACTAGGAATCGTCCTTATGGGACGTTTCTTACTCGACTCTTTAAATATTTCAAAGTCAACTTGTCCGATGAGAGAGTTGTAAACCCTTCCATTGATATCAACAACATCCTTTTGAAAAGGATGCATGTTGGTGCTCATGTTCAGGCTCCTTCCTATCCTTCCTCACCCCAGTCTAACATTTTGTCCCTGGTTTCTCTTCTTCGGTTACCAATCTGTATGCATGTATGATGACCCAGCTGAGTGAACTTTCAGTACATATCACTTCTTCCACTGAAAGGATCCTTGCAAGCCAGAAAGCTATGCGGAGAGTGTAACAGAACACATACATGTGCTCCTCCATTAGGTACCTTTAGCAATGTGAGGACTATCACTTCTCCCAACACGATTGGCCTATTCCAGTACCAGATGCTTATGGATGTTCTCTCCCTCTGACTGGTCCACCATTTGATCTGTGGATGGCCCCTCAGAATGCTTCTATGGCCTATCAACCAGTCACAAAACCTGAAGAAGATGTGGATGAAGAAGATGATGCTTGATTCCTCCCGATTTTTGATATATGTCAAAAAGGGGGAGAAGTAGCTAGTAGTAGAGAGTTATTTTTGTTATTGGACATCTAGTTTGTTATTGTGCTATTGGATATTATCTATCTTGTTATGGCACTTATTGGATATCGGATACTATTTATTTTGTTTTGGCACCTTGAATACTTTGACTGTGTGTCTTGGTATTTATGTACTTCATTGGTATACCTATTTTGCTTTGTTTACATTTTGTATCTTTGTGTTTGGTATCTTTTGTTACATTGGTATTGAACACCTCATATGGAGGTTGGCGGTCATGGATGGATGGAGGAAAATATTTATGCATATATCTTTATTATCATATCTTAGTTATGCATAAATGTATTACATAGAGCTTGTATACTGAATTTCGCATAACTATGCTCAAAATATACTAATTGTGTCACTTATTGTGTATCCTATTTCAATTACATGTCACATTCATTATGTATGCACATGTTTAGGGAAGTTTCATTTAAAGCCTCTTCCAACTTTATTTAATATAACTCCATGTGTTTTGCCATCATCAAAAAGGGAGAGATTGTTAGCCCAAAGGTCCCTTGCCCTAGTTTTGATGATAATAATCCCATGAACTTATTTAATCTAACATTTGTATCTATATAAGTTTCAGGAAAAAAAAACTAATTTAATGATAAGGTTTAGCTTCAACAAAAAGACTCACAATTTTTTGAAGCACTCAATATGATTATCCCAGAGTCAAAGCTATCAATATTTAAGTTAGAAATCACTCCAAAAAGACAATCTCAAAGAGACTACTTTTAGTCAAAGAAATTTTTTTTCTTTGTTTTCTTTTTGTAAAGAATTTAGTTTGTCAAAACCAAGAAGTGGTATGGTCATTAGCTCATCAGACACACACACACACACACACACACAAAACATCATTTAGATTTGTATTTTACAAATGGTTGAATTGATTTCAAAAGTTTACAAAATGATTTTCATTATGAAAATTATTTCATGTTTTATCAAAGAAATTTTATCTTCTATTAACACATGTATCATATCTTAGATTTTTTTTGTTTGATACTTACTGTCATAGTCTTGGACTTTACAAAAATCCCATGAACTATATTGCATATCATTTGGTTGAAAAATATATCACTTTCTTTAAAACAAATTTCATATTTTTCAGATATTGGATTTTTGGCCCTGAGCTGGTCGACAGGGCGGTGGACCAAAGTACTCAGAAATTCATTGAGTACATTGGTCGACCGGGCGGTCGACTGACTGTAAGAACTTTGCTCTCGGTTGGGAGGTCGACCGGTCAGTCAGTCGACCATCAATCGCTAACGGTCAAAAATATGATCGTTGGCGGTCGACCGACCTGTCTGGTTTTTGCAGACTTTACCTTAAACGGCTATATTAGGTTCTCTCTGGATTTTTAATTACCTATGTAAAGAAACCCTTTTCACTATTAAGAAGACTAAGAAAAACAAATTGAATCAAGAAAAAAAATGCTTTCATTCATTTAGATCAAATTTTCAAAGAGAAAAATTTCAAAAGAGAAAGAGTTCTTCACCTCAAATATTTTTATTCTTTATTTGGTTTTGATTCTCAAACTCTACTAAGTACAGTCCTTCCCAACCTTAAATCTCAAAGCTAAAGACTCAACCTTGGTTATAAGGTTGCTTTTGTGAGCTATTTTGGTGATCTTGAGAAGGTCATCCTCTTCATTGTTGTAAAGAAGTGTAGAGGTTGAGGCCTCATTCGAGCTTGCGGGTTCGATAATTATAAGATGTAGAAGACACCAAGTGAGAGAACTTGCGGTCCAGATTCATTCTTGAGAGAACATGTAGAGTGGTGATCTTGCAAGATCAAACTATAGTGGGAACCCTTCAAGCTGTGAAGGCGGCGACGTAGAGCAAGTGGCTCGAGCCTCGAAATAATTCTCCCGTATTTGCGATTGCTTATCTCTCTCTTCCTTATCTCTTTACCTTACTCTCTCTTTAAGTTGCATACCACAATTGCTTAACTGTCAGGGTGAGACCCGATATAAGATATATAAGTAACCATTAAGAGCGCTTCTATCATTGTGGAGTGACTCCATGTAGTTCAGCCGTCAGGGTGAGGACCCGATATAGGCCTTCTCGAGATCGTAGGAAAAGAGATGGTGCATAATTGTGAACTTTTTCATTGAATGTAATTGGATCATACAATAGTGTTTTAGATGAAAAGAGTTCCATTACTTCCTGAGCGTCTTTCTATCTTGATCGACTAAGGTGTATTGCCTTCTATCGAGGAAGGACCAAAGAAGGTGTTTACTTCTTGATACTATAGGAGAGCCTGTTGACCCGACTCTCTTGACGCGAAGTCTGATTTACCTCCTTATACATTATGGTCTACGAGCGCTGCCTGGAGCTAAAAATGAATTCCTTGAGATACCCTCAGTTTATCAGCTTTTGGAGCTGTCTCCAGAGAGAGCAGCAATTAACGGTACGATGTCTCATTTCGTCATGGAAAGAGTAGTATTCTCTGGCTTTGGGACCCTTTGATTTGGCAGGAGTGGTCTCGGCGCCTTACCCAATCTTGATCCTTGATGGCGTTGAAGACATAGTCTATAGAGATTTTGAATGGAGTGAAGTTCGCTTCCTCTCCATAGGAGTTGGCAGGGTTCCGCGGGAGTTGTTTTTGTGGACAGCGTCAAAAGCTCGATTCAGACTCTTCTATGGGAAGGCGGATTGTAACTTTGGCTTCTCCCCTTCCCTTATGGAAGAGTGATCGACTGTGCTTCGAGTCGCATTCTCGATCTGGATGTACTTCTGAGCCCGAGAGAGGATGTCTCTCATCTTGGTGACTTCATGCTTCACTAAATGCTTATAGAAGGAGGGAGTGACCTACAGTCCACTGACGAACACAGCAGCAGCCATGTTATCATTACAGTTATACACCAAGACTATTTGGCTATGGAAATAAATGACATAGTGTTTGAGGCTCTCCCAGGTTCTGAAATCACCTAGAGGGGGGTGAATAGGTGATAGTGCTAATCTAAAAACTAAATACGGAAGCTAAAACAATTTGCAACACACTTAATACAACCAACAAGTGTAGCCGAATTCCCCGTGAAGGGCTCTGGACTAACTCCTCTTGATTCCCCTAGATAAGGGTTGAGGTGCTATATGAAGCTCTTGTGGTTAAGTATAAGTGAGGCACACAAACACAACCAAGCATATAATGGATAGACAAT
Source organism: Agave tequilana (assembly GCA_038442645.1). Lineage (NCBI taxonomy): Eukaryota > Viridiplantae > Streptophyta > Magnoliopsida > Asparagales > Asparagaceae > Agave > Agave tequilana. Next base: position 62,284 of record JAVJIF010011165.1, on the reverse strand, counting down.
ATGAAATAATGCAAGGCACACACAAGCAAATAGATATGAATGATATGAATGATGCTTTGTCACAAATAAAAGAGAGAGAGTTAGAGAGACAATGGATCAAACGCAAACACAAAGATATGTTTCGAGGTTCGAGCCCCTAGCTTTACGTCCCCGCCTTCACCGAGAAGGATTTCTAATCCACTATCTTGTCCACCGAGGACTCCCACCGAGGGAACTTCCACCGAGGAGGATTTTTACAACAAGGGAGTACCGAACTCCTCTCTCAAACACCGCCTCACAACCGAGGGGTAGGCCCGTAGCCAAACAACAACCAACACCTCTACCGAAGAGGGTTTACAAACCAAACTCCACCTCTCACAAGAGGGAGAAAACCACAATCCTCAACCTCTACCGAAGAGGGAGCAAACCAATCACCCGATCAACCTCTACCAAAGAGGGATACAACAAAAGCAAGGGTGTTTACAACGAGTGGTTTCTTTCAACCACAAACAATCTCTCTTTCCTCTTTTCCACAAAACAAGATCCTAATTGAATAGGATAGATGATAACTCAAGTGTGGAAAACTAAGTGTTTTGATCAAAGAAATACTCTTGGGAAAATACCAAATAGATATTAAAATGAAGAACAATAAACCAATTTCCCAAAAACCTATTTCCTTTTAAAATAGCAAAACACTTAAAACAAACAAAATGAATCTTTTTGCTCTTTAAACTCTTTTGAAAACTTCTTTTTAAAACTAGAGAGTAGGAAAAAATTAGCTAGAAAAACTTAGCCAAAATCCCAAAGAAATGGGGTTTATATAGGCCAAACAGAAAACTAGCCGTTAGGCTGATCTGTCAGCCTGACAGGCTTGCGGTCGACCGGCCGGTCAACCGCCAACGGTCATAAATATGACCGTTGGGGCTTCCGGTCGACCACCCGGTCGACCGCCCAGATACAGAGAGCAAAGCTCTCTGGTCCGGTCGACCGCCCGGTCGACCGTCCCATGTGTCTGCCAGACGTGCACAAGGCTGTGCACGTCAGTCGACCGCTCGGTCGACCGGCCCTTGGTACGGTCGACCGTGCGGTCGGCCGACCTGGCCTGTCAGTCACTGTTCTGGGTCAGAAACTGGGGTTAAAAATATTTTTAAAAAATCTTTTATCTCTTCTAAAAATCCCCAAAATAGTTTTATCATTTTGCATTGATATATAAACTTGTGATAAACATTTCAACTCAAATATCAAGCATATGAAACCATTTTACTGTTTTAACATTTTTACCAAAAACCAAAACTTTTATTTTATCAAACTTGAATTTTTCAATACATGAATAGGATAGTCAAAATAAGTTTGTATAAGTCATGTAAGCATGTATGTATATAGAGCACATCTAATATACATAAAAACCATTTAAACTTGTTTTGATCTAAACTATTCATGAAAACTAAAATCCATAAAACGTGTGTGTTGTGCACTTGAGCATATCAACTATTCTTATCTTTACACATGGATCTAAAACAAACTAAACTAAACTATGGATACCTAAGTCTTCTTGATGATCTTCCATCTTCAAGTCGACCCAATCCAAAACGTGATCCAACGAGCATGGCTATGAATGATCTTGATGCTCGGGCTCTGAAATCACCAAGTGAAGGCTTCCAAACTCCTCTTTTTGAAGCAACCACCAACTAATATCTTGTTACATGATCTGAAACTAAAATCACAAGATTATTACTAAACATAACTACATGAGTTAATCATCATCAAAACTAGAGAGGAAGGCCTCCGAGCCAACAATCTCCCCCTTTTTGATGATGACAAAACTCATGGAGTTATATATGCATGGATTAAAGTTAAGCTTCAAAGAAGCTCCCCCTTAACTCATGCATAAACAAATAAACATAAATATGCAATGAATATGAAACATGAAACATGCATATATATGCATAAATAATAAATAGGCTCTAGATACCAATGAAATTTTCAAACAAAAAACAAAACAAGTGCTCTAGATACCAATTAAACTTAATATATGCAAAACTATAAATATGCATATATAAAACTTCTCAAATAATTCTCCTCCTTTTTGTCAATCATCAATAAAGGGGTCAAAACAATAAAAATAATGTTCTCCCCCTTTTTGTCTAAAACAAAAAAATAGCAATAAGGGGTTACAATCAATTAAGATATCAATTTAAAAATATGTCAAAGATAGCATCTTGATATCAATTGAAAGTAAACATAGATTAATCAACAAATAGTATATGCGATATACACTCATGAAGAGGAAGATGTGAAGCTTCCCTACATAGATACATTATATGAAGGAGGGATAACAAGCCCTAATTCACATAACGTACACTATGCAATGCATAAGAGGAGATGTGAAGCTCCCCCTACACACGTGTACCACATAAAGAAGAGTTGTCAAGCTCCTCAATATAAGATACACTCAACATAAATCTATATGTAGAAGAGATGTTAAGCTCTCCTTGCATATATGCAATCATATCAAAACATTTTTAACATTTCTTTAAACATTTTGAATTTTCTCAATAAAATAAATTTGATACCAATTAATAATGTGTCAAAGTAGTGCATCTTGATATCAATAGAAATTTAAACATTATAAACATTGAATTCCTAAACATAAATCTTGATACCAATTGAAATTATTATTCTTTAAAAGCAAATGATACCAAAATGGAAATTCAATATTTTCTATCATAAAGCAAGGGAGTGAAAATCAAATATCAATTGAAATACAAAAACAAATTTTCTCCCCCTTTATGAAATACCAACTAAAAAAATGCGTAGGCTCGAAATAAGATACCAATTGAAAATTGAATCAATTGAAACAAAGTTAAAACTCAAGCTTTAGCATAAACAAAATTTTGTACTTAAAGATATAGGGATATAATAAGCACAAATAAAACATATATATGTATGAAAAGTAGATACCAATTGAAATTGATATTCTTCGAAATGTAAGCATACATATATAAAAATATATGAGTATACAAAAATGTCAATATTGATACCAATTGAAAGAATCCAATGATACCAATTGAAACAACAATAATATCACGTGTATATCTCATATAACCTATCCTCCCAATCATGTTCAAGTTTTAAAATGATTTTCACTATAAAGCATACATGAGCATGATCTCCCATCCAACCACCCGTGGAAAGTAGGAGTTTTCAAAAATAGGTTTGAAAAATAAAGTATATTTGAAAAACTCTACCAAATGAAGAATATCGCAACTAGTTATATGAATTGTAAACTAGTACGAAATCCTTCAAGCAAAGAATAAAACAAAATTATTTTTCATGAAAATATGAAATTCACAAAATAGTCAACACTCTAATTCAATGAAGCATAAATATGACTCATGAAAACAAACATATGAGTAAATAATAAATGTGAGTGTACAAATACAATGTGAAGATCATAATCATGAAAGATGGACAATAAGCTCAATATTCCTTAAAACATGAAAATCATCAAAACTTATTTAATCTTCAAGGCATATGTATGTCTTATACAAACTAAAGTATACATACATATCCAAACACAACGAGTCCACAAAGATATATGCATGAAGGCACGTGGCTCAAAAGGATGTATATGTATAAACAATAGTTTGGATAAAATAGACATATACATGGAGTTAAACATAAACACTAAAACATGAAACAAATCCAAAAATGGGAATACAAGTTTAAAATGCATGAATCATCAAAACTAGACTATACTAGCACATCTAATGGGAACAAATAAGTATTCAAGCTCAAACATATATAGATTTATTTGTGGCCCACTATATGCACAAATATATACCTAGTTTTAATGAAAACTAACATCTAAACATGTAATCAACGCATGAAGTATAAAAACAAAATATGAATAAACATGAAAAACATAAACATGATTATTATGTAAATTCACATGTTATTAGAGCTAAGATAAACATGATAGCTAAACAATGGTGAGAACACAAAAATATGATCCATATTAAACATGGGTGTCTCAAATACTATACATGTATGTCAAGAGTCTAATAATCATGACATTTTCATAATAATCTAAAAACAATAAATCATGCTATAAACACTAATTATGAAAGCATGTAAACAATAATTGGGAGTAAGAGATTTATACCAAAACCGATGAGGGCATCTCTCTAGTCTCCAAAACATGGTGGTCATCTCCACCAAACTTCCCTTGAAAGTAATGCATCCAAATGATCCACATGAAGCTCGGAATGCATTCACTCCAAGGTACCGCTACTCTCACATCATGTGAGAGCCCACACCTACATCATAAACAAGAGGGGTGGTCTTTGGTACCCACAACTTTTTGGGTCCATGAGGGTTAGCACCTTTCCTAACCCAAACAAATTTATTTGCTAAATTTTCAACATGTATTCTATCATAGCAAAATCTAGCAAGGTGGCCCTTACGTCCACAATGTGTACATGTGTACACATGAGCATACAAGTGATGATGGTGTCCGTGAGGAGCATGTGTATGCCGTGGAGGGTGTGCATGCATAATAGATGGAACTTGTTTCTTTCAAAACAAAGATTCCAAACGTGTATGGCCCACAACACATTGGCTCAAAGTGGAGCCTAAACAATCAACACTCTTCTTAAGCATGGATATATTATTTTTAATCAAAGAAGAAGTGTGGCATGCAATAGGTGAAGTGTGTGATACTACCCTAGCATGGCAAACATGTGTATCAATCTTATTTTGCAAACAATCATTCTTCTTCAAACAAACATTTAAATCATTTGAAATAGAAATTATTTTATTTTTCAAAGCAACATTCTCTTTTAAAACAAAATCAACTTTTGAAGACAAGTTTTCATTTTTCTTTAAAACATCATTGCAATCAATTTTAGACTTTAAAAATTTATTTTCCTTTAGAGCAAGGTCTAGTTGAGATCTTAATGAATCTCTTTCATTATAGACCTCAACCTTCTCTTGCAAAATATTGTTAAGTCTAGAATACAAACTTTTATTTTCATTAACAATTCCTAGACTTTTCTTTTTCAAAATATTATATTTTTCTAATAATTTTTCACACACAATGGATAGTTCTTCATTCAAAGCATGGGCATCAATATGATCATCACATGAAGAACTAGAATCAAAACTATCTAGTTGAGTTTCCGATTGTACCTCAAGGGAGTCATTCCCTTGGATCATGAAGTATTGTGAATCGGATTCTCCACTAGACTCCTTCTCTTGTTGGATTGGCATTTGAAGCTCGGAGGTGGTGGTTGTCAAAATGTTCCACGCTGCAAAGGCGAAATCAATGTTAGAAACACGCATAAGATAATCTTTAGGAAGTGTGCTTCTAATAGCCTCAAGGGCTGTGCATTGGCCCCTATATGCTTGCTATCACTAAGGTAGGATTCCTTGGTAATGACAAGGTGAACCTTATATCCTAGGGTTTGTAAGTAAATGGACATCTTAGTCTTCCAAACAACAATGTTGGAAGAATCAAACATATGTGGGGTCATGAAGTCCATGGGTCCAAACTATATGTGTGCAAGCAAACAAATGTGCAAATGCAAATGGTAGATTAGCAAATAAGGATCTCACTCCTAGGTTGTTAAACCTAAAGTATTAGGAGCGTAGGCTCTGATACCAATTGAAATCACCTAGAGGGGGGGTGAATAGGTGATAGTGCTAATCTAGAAACTAAATGCGGAAGCTAAAACAATTTGCAACACACTTAATACAACCAACAAGTATAGCCGAATTCCCCGTGAAGGACTCTGAACTAACTCCTCTTGATTCCCCTAGATAAGGGTAACACAACCAAGCATATAATGGATAGACAATATGGAATAATGCAAGGCACACACAAGCAAATAGATATGAATGATATGAATGATGCTTTGCACAAATAAAAGAGAGAGAGTTAGAGAGACAATGGATCAAATGCAAACACAAAGATATGTTTCGAGGTTCGAGCCCCTAGCTCTACGTCCCCGCCTTCACCGAGAAGGATTTCTAATCCACTATCTTGTCCACCGAGGACTCCCACCGAGGGAACCTCCACCGAGGAGGATTTTTACAACAAGGGAGTACCGAACTCCTCTCTCAAACACCGCCTCACAACCGAGGGGTAGGCCCGTAGCCAAACAACAACCAACACCTCTACCGAAGAGGGTTTACAAACCAAACTCCACCTCTCACAAGAGGGAGCAAACCACAATCCTCAACCTCTACCAAAGAGGGAGCAAACCAATCACCCGATCAACCTCTACCAAAGAGGGATACAACAAAAGTAAGGGTGTTTACAACGAGTGGTTTCTTTCAACCACAAACAATCTCTTTTTCCTCTTTTTCACAAAACAAGATCCTAATAGAATAAGATAGATGATAGCTCAAGTGTGGAAAACTAAGTGTTTTGATCAAAGAAATACTCTTGGGAAAATACCAAATAGATATTGAAATGAAGAACAATAAACCAATTTCTCAAAAACCTATTTCCTTTGAAAATAGCGAAACACATAAAACAAACAAAATGAATCTTTTTGCTCTTTAAACTCTTTTGAAAACTTCTTTTTAAAACCAGAGAGTAGGGAAAATTAGCTCAGAAAAACTTAGCCAAAATCCCAAAGAAATGAGGTTTATATAGGCCAAACAGAAAACTAGCCATTAGGCTGATCTGTCAGCCTGACAGGCTTGCGGTCGACCGGCCGGTCGACCGCCAACGGTCATAAATATGACCGTTGGGGCTTCCGGTCGACCGCCCAGATACAGAGAGGAAAGCTCTCTGGTCCGGTCGACCGCCCGATCGACCGTCCTATGTGTCTGCCAGCGTGCACAAGGCTGTGCACGTCAGTCGACCGCTCGGTCGACCGGCCCTTGGTGCGGTCAACCGTGCGGTCGGCCGACCTGGCCTATCAGTCACTGTTCTGGGTCAGAAACTGGGGTTAAAAATATTTTTAAAAAATCTTTTATCTCTTCTAAAAATCCCCAAAAATAGTTTTATAATTTTGCATTGATATATAAACTTGTAATAAACATTTCAACTCAAATATCAAGCATATGAAACCATTTTTGTGTTTTAACATTTTTACCAAAAACCAAAACTTGTATTTTATCAAACTTGGATTTTTCAATACATGAATAGGATAGTCAAAATAAGTTTGTATAAGTCATCTAAGCATGTATGTATATAGAGCACATCTAATATATATAAAAACCATTTAAACTTGTTTTGATCTAAACTATTCATGAAAACTAAAATTCATAAAACGTGTGTGTTGTGCACTTGAGCATATCAACTATTCTTATCTTTACACATGGATCTAAAACAAACTAAACTAAACTATGGATACCTAAGTCTTCTTAATGATCTTCCATCTTCAAGTCGACCCGATCAAAACGTGATCCAATGAGCATGGCTATGAATGATCTTGATGCTCGGGCTCTGGAATCACCAAGTGAAGGCTTCCAAACTCCTCTTTTTGAAGCAATCACCAACTAATATCTTGTTACATGATCTGAAACTAAAATCACAAGATTATTAGTAAACATAACTACATGAGTTAATCATCATCAAAACTAGAGAGGAAGGCCTCCGGGCCAACAGGTTCCACCTTGGTTGTGAGGAGGTGATAGTTGATCTTCCTAAGCCCCCATCGAGAAGCATACTAATGATAGAAACCCTGCTTTGCCTCTTCAAAGCTCTAGAGAGATTGTCTTGGGAGTGTATAGAACCAGTCATAGGCAGCGCCTTGAGACTAGATGGGAACGACCCAGGAGCAAGTCATCGTGAGAGTGGACAACCATCTTTTCTTGGTATTGTTGGAGGTGTTTGACGGGGTCAGTCGCTCCCGAGTAGCAGTCGTAACTCAGCATCATGAACTTCTTCGAGAAGCGGTGAGAAGTGATATCCTCGGAGAGTGCAGAGTTGTAGGTGCTTAACTAACAAGGCTCCATCTCCTTCTGGAGAAGATGACTTGCTTTCTCAACCTGCTTCTGGACGATCTGCTCGATGTCCTCCTCTTGAGGAGCCGTCTGGGCCTTGTGTGACCCAGAGTTCTCAGAGTTCTGATTACCACTTGGGGATTTTGATCTTTCACGCTTTCGATTACTCTCGGTGTAGGCGGTCCGAGTAGCGCTAGGTGGTGAAGAGGAGGAGTACGAGACCTTTCTATCCATTGGTTCCTTGTAGATTACGACCTCTGTAGTGTCTCAATTTAAGCGTCGAGTTGGTTCTGGATGCGGACCGCAACATCTCTTTTCAAGGCTGTCTTCTCACGCTCCCGAGCCGCCTTTACCCATTGTTCATCTAACTACCTCTGAAGACTGGAAAGCATTTTGACGAGTTGGCTCTCGGAGGAGAGTCAAGACTTATGAATATTGCCCTTGCCCCGGGATAGTAGACGGGGAAGACAATCCTTCTCCTGCGTCTTTAATGAGGATGTCGGGATATGGGGATGATCATTGGTTGCCTCAGCGCCGCCGGCGATCATCGATTAAGCCTTCGATGCGGCCGAGGTAGCAGCACTTGTGGTGTTCTTCTTCGATGGAGCCATTTCAACTTTGAAAAGGCTTTTTTGGATGGGAAAGGGTTTGAAATTAGGAGAACTTTGAGCGTGGACTCAGAAATCTCAATGAAAGCACCAAAATGTAGAGGTAAATTTCTTGGGAGAATTTATCTACACTCAACTTATAAATGAGAATGTAAATCAAACGCAAACACCAGAGAATTACTTTAAAAACAGAAGGATGAAAAAACCACGGAGCAAAAAGAAAGAGATTCCACTAAATCAGAGAGATTATAAGGAGTTCTTAACACTTTATTATAAGTTTAATTCTCTAGGGTTCAAACTCTTGTAAAGGAGAAAGATATCGACTTTTAAAGCTAAGGATTGATGAGCTGATTCATGATCTCCGAGATCTCCATCTATGGGTCAGCCCATGATTGAAACTGCCCGTAACGCGCCAGCTGTAATTGGTAGAATGTGTGTGATCTTCGAGAATCGTGTTGGTTTGCAAGAATAATAGCTCAGATCTGCAGTTATCGCCCACCACGTGTCGAATTGTTGTTGTTAGCCAGGTGATCGGGTAAAATCAATTGGATGAGATCGAATTTGTAACCTCCATTATTTGCAAAATTTGCCAGGTGTTACAATCTTGTAGAGGTTAGAATTTTGACCACTACAGTCATTGATTAGATTCTAGTCAATGCTGGTGAGAAGAAGCGATTGACTCATCTTTTGATGTATTCTCGAACTCTTGAAACCACAGAGGTGAATTCGCGTCGCTGGTCTTTGCATACGCACCTACAGAGGAGAGTTAGCGTCGTTGGTCTTCTTGGAGGGAAGACACTCCAATGGTTAAGTCAATAATAAACAACCAAAGAAAACAAAGGAAAACACCGACCCCCCCTTCTTAACCAAATCAATGGTGTGAGAATGAGGATGTGGTTCCGTCTCTAACTTTAAATAGTCATAAGTGCTCAAGAAATGATATTCTCGCAGCTTTCGCTGTCAATGATAAGGTTGCATACCTTGCTCTTGACTGAGCACTTTGAATAAAAGATTTAATGTTGATGTGTCAGGGAATTTCATGTTGTACTGCAATCTATTAACAGCACAAGTTATAAACTCGTTGATGGTTGTAAGGATGTATAGTAGTGGTGGTTGAAGAAAATTAGTTGATAGACGATATGGTGGCGGTTGTTGTGGTAGATGTAAGGGTGGAGATGGTGGAGGAAGATTAGTTGATGAACGATCATGTTCGCTTCGGTACGCACCATCAGTTAAACTTCGATCATCAAGATTGAGGGATATCTTCTTGAGTTCTTAGACCATAACGTCCATGGTAGTCTTAAAAGCGTTGACCCTCTCTTCAATAGTGCCCCTCTTTGTGAAAAGGCTTTGTGACTCATTGCCATCTCCTGCCATTATCGAAAAAGTTACTGAAGCTCTGATGCCACTTGATGTAGACTGAAAAGTAAAGGACACCGGCTAGATCTCGTTCTAGCGCCAACGAACCCTGAAGGAAACCATCAGGTAGGAAAGCACTCAAATCCACAACCACAACACTCGACTCCACGAGCAACTTACTTGAATCCACAAGCAAAGATAGGCAATTTGAATCCAAGAGCAATAGACGAGATAAACTCAAAGTTTATTGATCAATATTGAATAATTGTTGAATGCAAAATAAAGAATACAAGGCCTTTTATAGGCTTACAAAAGAGTCCTAATCTATTTCAAAAAAATCTAAATTTAAAATAAAGAAAGATAAACTGAATCGGAATCTATTTCGGACCCAAAAATAAAATCCTAAACTAACTCAAAATTCAGTAGACACTGTTGGCCCAAAGTTACAATCACCCATTTTTTAGTGTGTTTTGATGATTACAAAACATATTAGTTATTTGTACTAATAATATTTGTTGTTTGAGTGTGTTTCAGAGTTCTAATAAAACTAGAAGTTTTCTTCCCTAAAAGAAGGTGTTTTGACTCAAGTTCGCCTCAATTCGGGCTCAAGTATCAAGCTTGCAAGATCATATGGAGAAGCCCTCTTGAAGAACTTGTAGTCCTTTAGAACCAATGTAAGAAATAGCTTGTTAAAATTTGAGTTTTGGAATGTGGCTCTAGGATACACACACACTTTTATGTATACAAGTTTTCATAGTTAAAGTTTTTGTTTCTAAGTTTTTTCATGACTTGACAAATATACATGACTCCAAGTTTTACAAAGACATATATCATATTTAAATCATGTATACTCTTTCCATCATGATACTTAGTTATCTTTACTTCAAAATATTTTTACAACAAAAATTTTCAAGTTCTGTCTTGCTGCTGTTTTTCTGTTTCAGGCAAAACCGGCCGACCGGCCCGGTCGACCGGCGCTTGTGTTAGGACATGCACGCTTGTGCATGTCTGTTGGGCGACCGCCGGGTTGACCGACTGTCTGCAGTTTGCTCTCGGGTTTTCTGGGTCGACCGCCCGGTCGATTGCCTTCAGAAAACCTTATTTCTGTTTTGAGGACGGTCGACCCGAGCGGTCGACCCGAGCCCAACGGCTACTGCCAGCAGGGCGGACGGCCGACCGGACGGGTCGACCGCCAAGCCTGCAGAGCCCCAACGGCTCTTTCCTCTTTTGTGTATTTCTGAAATCTGTTTTTGTAATCTCTTTTGGCAGACTTTTTCTGAGTTGTAGGAGATCTTTTCCAGATCAAATAAGCTTAAAATAAATTGTTTTTAACCCTTTCCTCTCTCTATAAATAGAGGAGATAGGTCTCTTGCATTTCTAACCAAGAAAAATCCCTAAGTTTTCATAGTTTTCAAAAGAGAAGAAAAGTTTTTAAGCTCTCCATTTTCCCATTCTTTCTTGAGCTTGTTTACAGTTGTGTCTCTAGAAAAAATCATTCTACAACTGAGTTTTCTCACTACACTTCTTAGAGCCAAAATTTCCTGCTCAATCTATAAGGAAGTTGTAAAAGAGTGAGAGTTTGTAAAAAGTTTAGAGATCATGTTGTGATCACTTTGGTTACTTGTGTTCATCTTGTTCTTGTGGAGACACCTCTTCGGTAGAGGTTATTGTAAGTGGTGGAGCTCGGTGCTCGGGTCTTTGGTAGACCGTTGTAAGCGTCCTCGGTGGATAGTGGAAACCCTTCACAGAGGTGAAGGCAGGGAGTAGAGCGGTGGCTCGAATCTCGAAACAAACATCTTGTGTTTTCGATTGCTTTGTGTCCATTTTGCCTTAAATTTCTCTTGCACTCTATTTCTTTCAAATTACTTGCTTGAGATCTTGTTTTCATTCCTTGTGATATATTGTGTGCATTTCATCATTGCATATTATTCATTCCTTGTTCGATCAATTCTCATACAACAAAGTTGCATTGCGCACCTCTAACCCATTCAAGGGGAATCAGGAGGAAGGAGTTCAGAACCCTTCACGGGGTATTCGGCTCTTAGTCTTGTTTTGAGAGATCGTTGCATCATTCATCCATCTTAGTTTTTAAAAAAAAAGATTGTTAGATTAGCAATTACACCTATTCACCCCCCTCTAGGTGTTTTTCAATTGGTATCAGAGCTTGGTCACTAGGCTCTTGGCTTAACAACCTTAGAGAGATCCTATATTTGCTAATCACCTCATTCATTTTTCATTTTCTATCACTTAGTAAAAATGGCCGATGGAATTAAGACCCCCCAAAATTTGATGGACTTAACTTTCCCATATGGAAGGTTAAGATGACCGTTTTCTTGCAATCTCTAGGAAGTCGAGTTGCAAAGGCCGTGACCAAACCCTTTAGTGCACCCCCCGGTGATGAATCCACTTGGTCCGAAATTGAGACTAAGGAATTTGATGCCAATGCTAGGGCTCATTATGCACTCCTTCAAGCCCTTAATGATGATGACATAGCTAGAGTTATTCATTACAAGTCCGCATATGAAATTTGGACACATTTGCTAGTTACACATGAGGGGACTTCACAAGTGAAGAGGGCTAAAATAGACCTTCTTCGGTCCCAATATGAAAACTTTTGCATGCAAGAAAATAAAACCATAGATGATATGGTTACAAGATTTACCAAGATCACTAATGGACTTTCTTCTCTAGGTGATGGTATCGACAATGACCAAAGAGTAAGAAAGATCATCCGGGCTCTTCCTCCTTCATGGGAAGTCAAAGCAACCACCTTGAAGGAACTCAATGACAAGGAGGAGATGGAGCTTATAGGTCTCATTGGGAACCTCAAAACCCATGAGATGGAGAGAAAAACTAGGGAGGACATGGCTCCTTCCAAGAAGAAATCAATTGCCTTCAAGAGTCAATCCTCATACTCCGACGAAGACAATGAAGAAGAAGATGATGAAGAGCTCTCACTTCTTGTTAAGAACGTCCGGAGGATGTATAACAAGGCTAAGTTTCAAGGAAGAAGGAGATGGCAAGGAGGCAAGGAAGAAAGAAAGATAATTTGCTTCAATTGCCAAAGACCGGGACACATTGTTGCGGAATGCCCGGATAAAGTAAAGCCCTCCACCTCAAAGAAGCCTTACAAGAAGAAAGTATTGGAGGCTACATGGGATTCTGAGAGCGAATCCGAGGAGGAAATTGACACCGCCAACATGTGCTTCATGGCTAATGAAAGCACAAGTAAGGTAACCCCTTCTACTTCTTTTGATGATGAACTTTCCATGAATGAAATAGGAGAAGCATTTGTAGAACTTTCACATAACTATGATTCTCTTAAGAAAAAATATTTAAAAATGAAAAAAGAAAATGAGTCTCTTAATCATCAAGTTTTTACTCTTTCCAAAGAAAAAGATGAATTACTTTCCACTCTTGTTTCCACCCAAAAAGATTTTGACAATTATAAAATTTCTTGTAAAGGCAAGTTTTCACAAGTTAATGATAATGAGATCACCATGCTTAAAGAGAAAATTGATTCTTTAGGAGTAGTTTTGAAAAAGTATGAATTTGATAAAAATAGACTTGAGGCTATGTTTCCTAAGAAACAAGCCCCTAAGAACCAATCTCATGTTCATGCTCATGTTCATACCACACAACCTTTACATCATGCCAAACCCCACAAACATGCTCACACTTCACACACACATCATGCATTCATGTATGGTAAAGTGTTTTCATGTTCTTATTGTGGCCGTAAAGGTCACTTAGTTAAGTTTTGCTATGATAGACTAAATGCATCTCGTCATAATGTTTGGGTTCGAAACACTAACTTTCAAGGACCCAAGAAAATTTGGGTACCAAAGTCAATGAATTTGTTCAATAATGTAGGTACCTTCCAAGGCCCAACGACGTAGAGGGTTGTGGTATCTTGATAGTGGTTGCTCAAGGCACATGACTTGGGACATCAACAACTTTGCAACCCTATCAAGATACCATGAAGGTGGCACCGTCACCTTCGGAGATGACGCCAAGGGTAAAATCATCGGTATCGGTAATGTCAAACTTGGTACATCTCCTTTAATAGAAAATGTAGTTTTAGTTGATGGCCTCAAGCATAATCTCTTGAGTGTTAGTCAACTTTGTGACAAAGGTTTTGATGTTGTTTTTGATAATGTAGTTTGTAAAGTTATTGATAGAATATCTAATACTTGTGTATTTTTCGGTTTTCGTGAAAACAATGTTTATATGATTGATATGTCTAATATGTCTTGTAATATTACTTGTTTAAAAGCCCTCGATGATGACTCTTGGTTGTGGCATAGAAGATTAGGCCATATTTCTTTTGACCATATATCTAGGTTAAACACAAAGAAAATGGTGAAGGGTATTCCTTACTTGAATTTTGAAAAGGACCGGGTTTGTGACGCATGTCAATTTGGGAAACAAACCTAGTCTTCTTTCAAGTCAATCAAGGATATCATGACATCACGTCCTTTGGAGTTAATCCATATGGATTTATTTGGTCCTACTCAAACCAAAAGTCTAAGTGGGAATCGTTTTGCATTTGTTTTGGTTGATGACTTTTCGCGTTTTACTTGGGTTTTCTTTTTGGAACACAAAAATCAAGCCTTTTCACATTTTCAAGCCTTTAAGAAAAGAGTTGAAAAGAAAAAAGATTCTTCAATTTTAAGAATAATAAGTGATAGAGGAGGTGAGTTCATTAACCTACCCTTTACCACTTTTTGTGAAGAACATGGAATTAAGCATGAACTTTCTTGTCCTAGAACTCCACAACAAAATGGAGTAGTTGAACGGAAAAATCGAACTTTACAAGAGATGGCTAGGACAATGCTAAGTGAATATGGTCTACCACATTATTTGTGGGCCGAGACCGTTAATACATCATGCTACATATCAAATCGTGTTTTCTTGTGTAAAAATACTTCAAAAACTTCTTTTGAAATGTACTTTTCTAGAAAACCAAATGTTTCATATTTCAAAGTTTTTGGATGCAAATGTTTTGTTTTAAATACAAAAGATAACTTAGGAAAATTTGATGCTAGATCTTATGAGGCAATTTTTGTGGGTATTCTAATACAAGTAAGGCTTATAGAATCTTCAATAGATCATCTTTGACTATTGAGGAATCTATACATGTTAAGTTTGAAGAATCTAACTTGTTTGTTAAGAATGTTGTAGAAATAGATGCATTGGATGAAGGCTTGGAGAAAGTGACCTTGGAGGATACACCGACTATGGGAGACAAGCCAAAGGATGATGAAGAAAGTGAAGCAAAAGTAGAAGAGGCTCAAGGAAATAAAATTCAATCAATTGAAGTAGAGCCTACTCAACAACTTCCAAAGGATTGGAGATACAATCCTCATCATCCCAAGGACCTCGTCATAGGTGAAGTATCTAAAGGGGTAACCACTCACTCTAAACTTCATGATTTTTGTGGACATTATGCATTTATTTCTCATGTTGAACCCAAGAACGTCCTCGAAGCCGAGGCCGATTCATATTGGTTGCTAGCCATGCAAGAGGAACTCAATCAATTTGAGCGCAACCAAGTTTGGCACCTTGTTCCTAGGCCCCACGATAGACCAACAATTGGTACTAAGTGGATCTTTAAGAACAAGTTGGATGAATCGGGTAACGTTGTTAGGAATAAAGTTAGGTTAGTTGCCCAAGGTTACACTCAAATCGAAGGAATCGATTTTGAAGAAACCTTTGCACCCGTAGCACGGCTTGAAGCCATACGGATGACACTAGCATTTGCCTCATATAAAGATTTTAAATTATTTCAAATGGATGTTAAAAGTGCTTTTCTAAATGGTTTTATTGAAGAGGAGGTGTATGTTGAACAACCCCCCGGGTTTGTTGATCCTACACATCCGGATTTTGTGTTTAAATTAGATAAAGCTCTTTATGGTTTAAAACAAGCCCCTAGGGCTTGGTATGAAAGACTTTCTTCATTCTTAATTTCAAATGGTTTTAAGAAAGGTAAAATTGACATAACTTTATTTACAAAACATGTAGAAAAGGATATTCTTACTGTGCAAATTTATGTTGATGACATTATTTTTGATTCTACTAATGAATCCCTTTGCCAAGTTTTTGAGTCATGCATGAAGGATGAATTTGAAATGTCTATGATGGGGGAGCTCAACTATTTCCTTGGACTCCAAATCAAGCAAAGGAAGGATGGGATCTTCATCAATCAAGCCAAGTACACAAAGGAACTCATCAAGAGGTTCGGGCTTGAAGGCGCTAAAGTGAGCAAAACTCCCATGGCAACAACTACAAAGCTTGATAAGGATGAACAAGGTAAAAGTGTAGACATTAAGTTTTATCGTAGCATGATTGGTAGTTTATTGTATTTGACGGCTAGTAGGCCGGATATTATGTTTTGTGTATGTCTTTGTGGTCGTTTTCAATCATGTCCTAAGGAGTCTCATTTAGTAGCGGTAAAACGCATTATTAAATACCTTAAGGGCACAATTGAAATGGGTTTGTGGTATCCGAAAACCGGACTATTTGAAATGAAGAGTTTTTCGGATGCCGACTATGCGGGTTGTAGGATAGATAGGAAGAGCACAAGTGGAACATGTCAATTCCTTGGTAATTGTCTTGTATCTTGGTCTTCCAAAAAGCAAAATTCGGTAGCCCTTTCAACTGCCGAGGCGGAGTATGTTGCAGCCGGAGCTTGTTGTGCACAAGTTCTTTGGATGAAACATACTCTCCTTGACTATGATTTGCATTTTGATCATATTAAAATATTTTGTGATAATACTAGTACAATTCATATGACAAAGAATGCAAATCAACATAGTAAAACTAAGCACATTGACATTAGGTATCACTTTCTTAGAGATCATTATGAGAAAGGTGATATTGATATTGATTATATTTCTACCGATTTTCAACTTGCCGATATTTTTACTAAACCATTAGATTATGCTAGATTCTCTTTTATTTGTGGTGAGTTGAATGTTTGCATTATGGATTCTTAAAGATAAATTTTTTTTGTTTTGTTTAACCCTTCTTGATGTATGACAAAAAGGGGGAGAAAAAGACTAAGTTTGTTGTTTATTGTTTATTTAAGTTTTTGACAAAACTATTGTGTTTTCAATGCTTTGTGTATCTTACTTCTTATTGTCATTCTTTATACATAGCATTGTTTGAGGGGGAGCTTTCCAAAGCTCTTCTTCCATTTTTGTTTAAATAACTTTTATGTTTTGTCATCATCAAAAAGGGGGAGATTGTTGGCCCAAGATTATAATCACCCGTTTTTTAGTGTGTTTTGATGATTACAAAACATATTAGTTATTTGTACTAATAATATTTGTTGTTTGAGTGTGTTTCAGGGTTCTAATAAAACTAGAAGTTTTCTTCCCTAAAAGAAGGTGTTTTGACTCAAGTTCGCCTCAATTCAGGCTCAAGTATCAAGCTTGGAAGATCATATGGAGAAGCCCTCTTGAAGAACTTGTAGTCCTTTAGAACCAATGTAAGAAATAGCTTGTTAAAGTTTGAGTTTTGGAATGTGGCTCTAGGATACACACACACTTTTATGTATACAAGTTTTCATAGTTAAAGTTTTTGTTTCTAAGTTTTTTCATGACTCGACAAATATATATGACTCCAAGTTTAACAAAGACATATATCATATTAAATCATGTATACTCTTTCCATCATGATACTTAGTTATCTTTACTTCAAAATATTTTTACAACAAAAATTTCCAAGTTCTGTCTTGCTGCTGTTTTTCTGTTTCAGGCAAAACCGGTCGACCGGCCCGGTCGACCGGCGCTTATGTCAGGACATGCACGCTTGTGCATGTCTATCGGGCAACCGCCGGGTCGACCGACTGTCTGCAGTTTGCTCTCGGGTTTTCTGGGTCGACCGCCCGGTCGACTGCCTTCAGGAAACCTTGTTTCTGTTCGAGGACGGTCGACCCGAGCGGTCGGCCCGAGCCCAACGGCTACTGCCAGCAGGGCGGACGGCCGACCGGACGGGTCGACCGCCAAGCCTGCAGAGCCCCAACGGCTCTTTCCTCTTTTGTGTATTTCTGAAATCTGTTTTTATAATCTGTTTTGGCAGACTTTTTCTGAGTTGTAGGAGATCTTTTCCAGATCAAATAAGCTTAAAATAAATTGTTTTTAACCCTTTCCTCTCCCTATAAATAAAGGAGATAAGTCTCTTGCATTTCTAACCAAGAAAAATCCCTAAGTTTTCATAGTTTTCAAAAGAGAAGAAAAGTTTTTAAGCTCTCCATTTTCTCATTCTTTCTTGAGCTTGTTTTCAGTTGTGTCTCTAGCAAAAATCATTCTACAACTGAGTTTTCTCACTACACTTCTTAGAGCCAAAATTCCCTACTCAATCTATAAGGAAGTTGTAAAAGAGTGAGAGTTTGTAAGAAGTTTAGTGATCTTGTTGTGATCACTTTGGTTACTTGTGTTCATCTTGTTCTTGTGGAGACACCTCTTCGGTAGAGGTTATTGTAAGTGGTGGAGCTCGGTGCTCGGGTCTTTGGTAGACCGTTGTAAGCGTCCTCGGTAGATAGTGGAAACCCTTCACGAAGGTGAAGGCGGGGAGTAGAGCGGTGGCTCGAACCTCGAAACAAACATCTTGTGTTTGTGATTGCTTTGTGTCTATTTTGCCTTAAATTTCTCTTGCACTCTATTTCTTTCAAAGTACTTGCTTGAGATCTTGTTTTCATTCCTTGTGATATATTGTGTGCATTTCATCATTGCATATTATTCATTCCTTGTTCGATCAATTCTCATACAATAAGGTTGCATTGCGCACCTCTAACCCATTCAAGGGGAATCAGGAGGAAGGAGTTCAGAACCCTTTACGGGGTATTCGGCTCTTAGTCTTATTTTGAGAGATCGTTGCATCATTCATCCATCTTAGTTTTTAAAAAAAAGATTGTTAGATTAGCAATTACACCTATTCACCCCCCCCCCCCTCTAGGTGTTTTTCAGACACTCTCTTGAGGGTCGATCGAGCGGACAACCGCTAGGTCTTCTCTGCATTACAGATCGACCGGCTAGTCGACCGGATGAGATACTCAACTCTTTGGTCTTTTCATATCTTCTGGATGGTCGACCGGGCGGTTGGCTGGGCAGCTGGGTCTTCATCTTCTGTTTCTGGTCGGCCGACCGGATGGTCAACTAACAGCTTGTGTGTTTCGTTGCATGTCTTCTATTGTCAGGCGGTCGACCGCTATACTCTGTTGCCTTTCTCGGTGGACCGAATGGTTGATCGAGAACTGGGTCTGGTCCGCTATTGAGCCTGAATTCCTGGCTCTGCCTTCCTACATCAATATTTTAGTTGATCTGACCTCTTGATGCAGCCGCCTCAATGACCGCCAGATTGTGCCAATGACGATTCCACCATGCCATCTCGACCTGAAATGACAAAGAGACAAAGGAAAACATGCAAATTGAGGAGGAAAATTGGGATAATTGTTAGAATTTGAGGGCACCCAAATCTCTCTTACAGAGCTCAAGTTCAGACAAGAATTGGTTCGTAAAATTCAAGCTAAAAAAGAAAAGAAAAAATTACACTTAGCTGCCCTTTAACACTCGTCTTTCTACATTCGGAAACACGCAAGGAATAAACCTGCTGGAATCGGGTGTAGCCGGTCGGGTTTCTTCTTGATCTCACCCACAACCCGACATACACTTGCCACCCATTTACTTAAAACAGCTGCTAGTGGTTCACGCCGAAGCCCAACGAACTTAACTAACTGGAGATATCAGAATTCACTTTAGCAAGTCCCGAGTTTGGTGTAGCAACTCTAGAATTCATTGTAGAAATCCGCAATCGAGTCTGCATCACTTCCTTTCTCTTCTCACTGTGTGTGGTCCTTTTGTTAATCATCTTAAAGATCTCGAACCCATCCCTTCTTATATTTTAGAGTTTCACCTATTACTACGTGTTTTGATTTAATAGAAAATTCCAATTTAAATTCGTGAGTATTCAACTAAAAGAGTAAAGAGATGGCTACTTTTGCATGGCACATAAAATAAAAGTAGAACAAGAAAGAACAAAAAAAGGAGATGGATTTGGAAATATCTTGGGGTGGCTAATTGACCTGGGTTATTTTGGTCAAACAGACAGAGGCCCACCCCAGCCCAACAAAATTCCCTATGGACCAGGGTAGCAGCCCACTTTCGTGATGCCTTGAGCTGAAACTTTAGGCCCAGAAGTCCGTCTCAAACTGTATGCATGTGGATTGATCATTCATGACATTTAAGCCTGTTTGGTTGTTTGGTTGTCGTAATTGGTCGTAATTCGTAAGTCGTAATTGGCAAAGTCTTTTACGATTGTAAATGAATTACATGCTTGCAAGTTTTACGGTATTTGATTGGTAATATAAAGTTATAAGTGGGAAAGTGTATTGTATTTTACGGTGTTTGGCTGTCGTAATGTGTAAGTCGTAAGTGAAAAAGTTAACCACAAAATTAACTATTTGGTGATTTAAAAAGTTTTAATATTACAAATAAATATTTAAATTGTTAAATATTAAAAAAATTAATATTAATATAAAAAAAATACAAATTTGCATGACCACAAAATTAACTATAACTGGGCTATAAGTGAGTGATAATTAAGTTGCAATTAAGTGGCAGTTGAGTTGCGTAAGTCTTACGAATTACGGTCCAAACAAACACCGTAATTGTAACTGGGCTGTAACAAGTGATTTACGAATTACGATCTTTTACGTGAAACAAACAGCCCCAAAGTTGATTTTTTTTTTTTTTACTCCGTCCATGTGCGTGGGCTCCACCGGTGAGTGATCCCGCCCAGTTGGGGCCCACCCATATGGACGGCCACCGCGCGCCGTGAGCGGCAGTGAGCATATCCGTGGTGAGCAAAAAAATTTTCATATAAAGCGGATGATGCCACGATGGCTCAGATAGCAATCATATGTATGACGATATTTATACTTGTGAGTTATTGTCAAACGTGAATCAAAACAAGGATAAAAAAGTTTGTGTTCACGGCCGCCTTGAGTTTGTTAAAAATATAAAAGATCTCCTCTGAACCTATCCCTGATTCTTTATTCTTTTTCCTCCACTTTGATGTCATACAAGATACGACGTATTTTTTAAAATCTGTGCGTTAAAAAAAGTAAATTGGAAATTGTTTACCTTTCCATTCAAATTCTTCATCTTTATTATAATAGAAAGTTGTCTACATTAAGGGTGAGCAGAGTTCGGTTATAACCGAAATAACCGATCAAAAATCGAAACCCGAACCCGAACCGAACCGCTCTAGTTCGGTTCGGCTTCGGTTTTGTGTTTCAAAAACCGAACTCGACCGAACCGAACCGAATCTCTTACCCTATATATCACCCCACCCAAATTCAATTTAGTGAATCATATAGTTCATAATAAAAACTGGTGAAAACTTATCTCATTACTTCTAGCAATACAACTTTTTTATGTTGAATATGTGAAAGTTATGTTAAGTACACCATCACAATTAAGAATAATATTTATATTAATATAGTTCTTTTTTTTCATTCTTGTCATTAAAAGTTAGTAATAATTATGTGAGTTTTGATATAATAGCCCAAATATAGCGTAAAAGTTTTAGAATATGAAATTTTTAATTTATATTAAGGTTAGGATCTTTTTCTTATTTCTAATTTGGGTATTGAATATTTGAGATTAGAATATTAAATGATGATAATATAATGGTGATTAAAAAATGTAAGAAATGATGGAAAAATATTGGCCTAACCGAAAAAACCGAAAAACCGAACCGAACTGAGTCGGTTCGGTTCGGTTCGGTTACTAAGTCTAATCGGTTTCGGTTCGGTTTTGCAAAAATTAGCAAAAACCGAACCGAACTGACCGATGCTCACCACTAGTCTACATGGATTAGAAATTCATCTGTCTCATCTTCTTTATTCTGGTCTGATAATTTGGAGGTACAAATTTATCAGTTTTTTTTTCATGCACTATAAAAAAAAAATAAAAGGAGTTTTATTTTGTGAGAGATTATGCTCCAAAAAAATCAAGTAAAAAACAATATCGACAAAAGTTAGTGGCGCACTACAAAGCATATAAAAAAATTTAAAAAGGAGTTCTATTTTGTGAGAGATTATGCTCCACAGAACTCGAGATGGTTCACTTTTCCTCTTGACAAGACTGGCATTAGATATTTTATTTATATTAATTATACAAGGATAAGTTGCAGATATTAATTCGTCATGGTCCAACATGTTGAGATATGTTTGGACAAATATAAAATATATTAATTTTATTATGCTCTAAATTGTGACAGTTCATTTCTCACATATTTTAATTTAACCATATTATTATAAGTCATTTATAAAATAATTAAATCAGTCAGGATTTGTTTACATAGATATATAATATTAGCCCATACACACACACGTGTGTGTGAATCAAAAATTTTCTTTTGTATTTTATAATTTTTAGTCACAAGACGTAACATAAATATTATTGCAAATTTTAGTTCCAAATCAGATGGTAGACTCTAAGAGTACTACTGGCAGAAACTGCTGGCAGAATATGAATATAATGATGTGTTCAAGTACTGGTATAATAGTGCAATGTTTTGATAGAAGCAGTGATATAAACTTACAAAATATAATTAATTAAACAATTAAAAAAATTAACAGAGTAAATAACAAAAATTAATTGCACAATAATAACAGTAAATAATAACAAATAAGAGTAAGAGACACACTAATTAATTTAAGGGTGGTTCGGAGAATTCCCTTATATCCATCACCTAGAGGCATCGACTCAAGAATTTTCAAATCCATTAATTTAGCATCTCCCTGTAGTAAGAATTACACTACCAAGACTCTCTTTGAGTTTATACTTTTACTCTTCTCCCCGACGAGATTTTACAACCATCATGTCATTTCGAGTTTGGACTTCTCACCTTTTTACACCAAGAGAGGAAATACAAATTATCCAAATAGTTGTTCTCTCAAAACAAAAATGAGAACTAATTAGCTCAATATAAAAAAAATAAATATACTAGTGAGACTATATATAATCAAGAACTATAATTAAATTATCTTTAAAATAAGGCACAAGTAAAGTGAGAATCAAAAGTAAATAAAAGAAATTAGAATCAAGATTCTCAAACTTGAGAATTGAATAAAGCGGAGAACTCTTGATGAAGAATTAATTGCTTTGCACTGCAAATGTGAGAGAGATTGTTGGAGAATTTAATAAAGTGGAGATCAATAACTCTCTCTTCAAAGAACAAAGCATGCAATAAAGGCTCTTAAAATTTTCAGCACACTGGATTTAGCTCTCTATTTTTGGCTGGATGGCTTTTCAGTTCACTATTCTTTATTTTGTTGTAAGTGTGAAGCTGGACAACATTTAGGGGCTGTTTGTTTCATCGTAAAACACATAAAAGTCTGTAAATCGTAAATGACTTACAACCCAATTACAATTACGGTATTTGTTTAGACTGTAATTCGTAAAAGACTTACGCAACTCAACTACCACTCACTTGCAACCCAATTACCACTCACTTACAGCCAAATTACAGTTAATTATGTGGTCATGCAAATTTGTATAATTTTTTATGTTATTATTAATATTTTTTAATATTTAGCATTTTTAATATTTATTTATAATATTAAAAAATTTTAAATCACCAAATAGTTAATTTTGTGGTCAATTTTTTCACTTACGACTTACACATTACGACAACTAAATAGCATAAAATACAATACACTTCTCACTTACAACTTTATATTACTTACTAAACAGTGTAAAACTTACATGCATGTAGCTCATTTACAACTGTAAAACACTTTACCAATTACAAATTATGAATTACGGCCAATTATGAAAACCAAACAAACTTTAAGCCCCAAAACTCTGATCTTTGGAGGAAAAGGCCTTCAATCAGCATTGAAGACCATGCAAAAATAAATGCAGTCTCAGACAAAAACATCTGCTAGATTTTGCTACTTGGTTGAAGATTGTGAAATCACTTAGAGGGGATGAATGGATGATATTCTAATTTACTGTGAAATTAAAATTTAACTAAAAAAAATCAACACACATAAACAATAAACTAATAATCAAGAAATGAAGACGTATACTCTTTGAAAGGTTCTAAACTTCTTCTTAAGATTCCTTCTAGACAAAAGTTGAGGTGCTCAATTGCTTTCTTATTTTAAATGAGTATAAATATATAAAAAAATACCAAGCATATAATGATAAGCAAATATAACAAAGCAAGATATAAGCAAGTGCGAGTATGAGGGAACAATCGCAAATACGGTAAATTTGTTTCAAAGTTCGAGCAACTTGGTCTACGTCTCCGCCTTCACTGCAATAAATAATTTTCACTATGCTTGATCCCGCAAGATCACCCAATTTTACAAGTTTTTTTAAGAACTCTCGCACCCACAAGTCCTTAATCGTACCCGCAAAAATTACAATACACGAGCCCACAAGTTCGCTCGCGGTAGCAACCTCCAACCACTTAATACAAAAAACAAATACTTGTGATCAAGACTCTTGATTTCAAACAACTCCCTCACAACAAGGATCCCTATAGAATAAATATATATATGAATGACTCAAACTTTGTGAGAAAACTAAAGATTTGAATTTTGATAACTCAAAAAAACTCTTAGAAAGACGTGTAAATGAATAACAGTTGAAAAGTTAGTAAAAAAACTCCCTGATATAACCTCTATATATAAAGGTATCAAAACAAAACATACTTTAATCAAAATAGTCATTAGAAACTCAATCCACAAAGTTTTGACCGAAATAGTTATTAAAACTAAAGCTACCAGTTTCTGCTGCCTGCGGGTCGACCACCCGGTCGACCACCAATGGCTGAAACTAGCAGTTCGGAGCTATCGGTCGACCAATGTGAGAATAAAACTTGTTCTCACTGCCATCGGTCGACTGCCCCGTCGACCGACCTGAGAGAGCATATTTGCTCTTTGGCCATTGACTGACTGCTTGGTCGACCGACCCGAGAGAGCATTTTTGCTCTTTGGCCAACGATCGACCGTTCTGTCAACCGTGTGCACAAGCCAATTAGCTTGTGACACATCCGGTCGACCAGCCAAAGGCCAAAATAATATTTGTCTTTCTTTTTAATAAACTTTTAAAAACTAAAATAAATTTCTATAAAATTTATAATAATAAATTCATTGAAATATTTTTTAGCACCAATATGTATGATATACAAATAAAAATATATTTCAAACATTTTGAACTTCTTTTTGAGATATCAAATACATTTTGAAATATAAACTCTTTTAAACAAGATTTTGTAGAATCTAAATTATAAACAATAAATCATTTTTAATGAAACTCAATAAATTATTGTTAATAACTTTTGTATACGTGTGAACTTGAGCAATCAAATTTAATCTAAACATTATGAGAATCTAAACAAACTTACTAACAATTTTAAGCAAGTCTTCTTCTTCTTCTTAATCTTCTTCATCTTAACTTAATACAAACTTGATTTCTTGAGCTTGACTCCTTTTTTAGAGCTAGATGTAGTCTTTATACTTGAGCTCTTGAATCAATACTACCTAGCTTCAAAACTTGACTCTGAGTCTTTTAGTTGAAACTAAACAAACTTGTTAAAATTTTTATTAAACCTGTCACTTAAATATCATAAGACATTAATATTATAACTACATAAGTTAATCATCATCAGAACTAGAATGATGAGCTTTTGGGTCAATGAGCTTTTGGGACAACAATCTCCCTATTTTTTATGATGACAAACTCATGGATTTATATCTCCATGGAGTGGAGAAGAGCTCAATGAAAACTCTCTCTTAACTTATGCATATGAATTAAAAATATAAATATTCAATAAAGGTTTTACAAATATCTCATTTATGCAAAAACAAGCATACATATATAAACTCTAATTTCACTTCTTTTTTTTGTCATTTCATCAATAAAAGGATTCAAAAACTATAACAAATTGTGTACAACTTGTGTAAAATATACCAATTGAAAGAAAAACTTATCCATTGAATATTAATTTTGAAAACAAATCTAAATACCAATTGAAATTAAAACAATTTGAAAAATATATGCGAATTGAAGTAGCTGATACCAGTTGAAACTAATCAAGCAACAAATTTAAAAGAAATTTAAACGAAGATATCAATTAGCAAAATAAGATAGATATTAATTATAGTATATGATATCAATTGAAAGTTTGAACACATTTGCTAAAAGAAAAGTCATTTTCTTTCTTTGGTCAAAAAGAAAAAGAATTAAAATCAAATTAAAAAAATTCTCTCTCTTTTGAAATACAAACACAATAAATGCATACGCTTGTGAAAGAAATATCAATCACTATATTCAACTAAAATCAAACTTAGTAAGAAATCAATTTTTCTAGAAACATACACAAATAATCAAATCATATATATGTATGCATACCAATTATGATTTAAAGCATCCAAATATGGATAGACATGAATGAGTACACAAAAATATATATATATATATATATATATATATATATATATATATATATATATTTATTTATTTATTTATTTATTTATTTATTTATTTATATAGAAGCATGAACTTTTTGACTCAAATACAATCATCAGACATTCGAATACAAGATCCACTCTATAGGTTGATTTATATTATTTCAACTATCTATAAATCAAAAATTTAGTGTTTTGAATACTTTTTACCTATCTATCAAGTGGCGTAAAATGGACGGCCGAAAGTAGTGAGTTTTTTCAATTCACTATTTAGGCCGTCCGTTTTTTTCCTACTTGATGTATGGGCAAAAAGTATTCAAAACACTTAGTTTTTGGTTTATAGATATTGGAAATAATACAGATCAACTTCAACGGAGTGAATCTTATATTCGAATGTCAGATGTTGGTATTTGAGTAGGAAAGATTTGGCCTCGAATTCTTTTAGAATGACACAAGTCTATCTCTATTTATACATACATACATATATATATATATATACACACACACATACATACATATATATATATATATATATAGGGAGCTGATCCTCTAAGAACGGTTCTCACGGATTTCTGTGAGAACTTTCACGTGGGTCGTCGGATCTGATAGATCAAATCAAATAAAACTAGATCTATATCAGATCTGACGGCCCACGTGAAAGTTCTTACATGAATTCGTGAGAACCGTTCTTAGAGGATCAACTCACTATATATATATATATATATATATATATATATATATATATATATATATATATATATATATATATATATACATATATATATATATATATATATATACATATATACATACATATATATATACATACATATATATATATATATACATACATATATATATATATATAGTGAGTTGGTCCCCTAAGAACGGTTCTCACGAATTCATGTGAGAACTTTCACGTGGGCCGTCGGATCTGATAGAGATCTAGTTTTATTTGATTTGATCTATCAGATCCGACGACCCACGTGAAAGTTCTCACAGAAATCCGTGAGAACCGTTCTTAGAGGATCAGCTCCCTATATATATATATATATATATATATATATATATATATATATATATATATATATATATATATATATATATAGTGAGTTGATCCCTAAGAACGGTTCTCACGAATTCATGTGAGAACTTTCACGTGGGCCGTCGGATCTGATAGAGATTTAGTTTTATTTAATTTGATCTATCAGATCTGACGGCTCAGGTGAAAGTTCTCACAGAAATCCGTGAGAACCGTTCTTAGAGGATCAGCTCCCTATATATATATATATATATATATATATATATACAAAACACACACACACACACACACACACACACACACACAGATATATATGTGTGTGTGTGCGCGCGCACACACACACACACACATATATATATATATATACACACACACATATACATATATGCGCGCGCGCGCACACACACACATATAGACTTGTGTTATTCCAGAAGGATTCGAGGCCGAATCCTTCTTACTCAAATGCATCCTTATGAAATCTGAATGTAAGATCCACTCTGTTAAAGTTGATCTATATTATTTCAAGTAATTAAAAATAAAAAATCATGCATTTTAAAAACTTTTTGCCCATCTATCAAGTAGGCGCAAAATGAACGACCGAAATAGAAAGTTAATTAGTTTAACACTATAAAATATTTGAAATCTAACAAAAATTGGTGCATGAGTGTTTTTAAGTATTTAGATAATGATGAAATATTCGGATTGAGAATTTGTATGTCTA
The DNA here is from genome assembly GCA_038442645.1 of Agave tequilana. Classification (NCBI taxonomy): domain Eukaryota; kingdom Viridiplantae; phylum Streptophyta; class Magnoliopsida; order Asparagales; family Asparagaceae; genus Agave; species Agave tequilana. The sequence continues at coordinate 34,124 of JAVJIF010011165.1, read as the reverse complement.
AAGACGTAGATCTAAGCAATATATTATTTTCGTCCATCTATTTTGTGCATACTTGATGGGTGGGCAAAAAGTATTCAAAATACATAATTTTTGATTTTTAGTTATTTAAAATAGTGTAGATCAACTTCAATGGAATGAATCTTACATTCGGATGTCGTAGGACTGCATTTGAGTGGGAAGGATTAGGTCTCAAATTCTTTTCGGAATGACACAAGTCTATATATATATATATATATATATATATATATATATATATATATATATATATATATATATATATATATATATATATATATATATATATAAAAGTTGTTTTTATATCTCATTTCTACCCAATTTATTATGCATATATAAAAGATCACACAATGCATGATTACCCAATCAACCCCAAAAAAGTTAAATATTTTTCAAAACTGACTATTGAAAAAAAGTTGAAAATAATTTTAAAATACTACCATATGAAAAATAATGAATATACCAATTGAAAAATAGTTTGAATTAAAACTATATTAAATAAAAATAATTCAATTTTAAAAAGATTACATGTATAAATGTAAGAATCATCAAAAATAGGATATATACATATAACTTAATTAGAATTGAGTACACAAAGGATATGAATTAAGTTTGATACAAAATCAAAAGTGTATCTCAAAAATTATACACATATATCACATGTTCTCATAAAGTTTGCATTTAAACATTTAATCAAAACATTTTTTTTTATACAAACATGATATGCTTATAATCAACTACACAAAGCATATATAAACTATCGTAGATGATAAAGATAGTTATTGATACCGATAAGGTTAACTTCATTTCTCCAAACCAAAAGTGGTCTTCCCACCTTAACTCTTTGATAGAGGTGCATTTAATTGTGATCAAGGCTCCATGTGCATCCACCATCAAGGCACCAACTCTCTCAAATCTTGAGAGAGGACAAATAAATTTGGTGTGCCTTTTGGTACCCAGCCTTCTTGAGTCCTTGGGATTAGTATAATATTAATCTTAAATTCATGCAATCTATCATAACAAACTTAGCCAAATAACCTTCGTAGCCACAATGGTAAAATTATACATTCTAATATGATTATAAACATGATGTGCATGTGATATATATACATGAGATTTGTGTGGAACTTTTTTCTTGCAAAATATAGATTCTAATCTATCATAGTCAAAAGCACATTGACTCAAGGTTGAACTGAAATAGTCAATTCTCTTTTCCAAACACAAATTTCATTCATGTTAATAGAAGAAGAAGTAATCTTAATACGAGAAGTCTGAGAAATAAATTCCTTTTTGATTTTATTCAAAGAAATGCACAACTTTTATTTTTTAAAATAATGTCAAATTGATTTTTTAAAGAATTCTTTTCTTTTAAAATAAAATACCTTTCTTTTGAGATCAAATCCATTTTGCTTTAGAAAGAATCATTTTCATTTAAAATTGTTTCTTTCTCTTTTGAAATCAAATCAACTTGATTTTTCAAAATTCATTTTTTTCGAAAACATAATTTTATTTTGAAGATGAAGAATTATTTTATGTTTTATGTGCTTGTTTTTTATTTTCAACAAATTATATTTTTCTTCAAATTATTCAAAAATTAAAGCAAATCCATGCTAAGATCATTATAATCTAAATGAGACTTCGAGTTTACCTCAAGGGGATTATCCCTTAGATCATGAAGCATATGTGTACAAAATCATTCTCCTTTTTCGAGTTCACTATCCGTATCTTAAGTTGTGACTTTTATTGCTTTTCTCTACCCTTCTTTCCTTTTCACTTTTCTCTTTGGCTACATCTCCTTCTTTTTTTATAGAACATTTTTCCCATCATATTTATAAGTTTGGAGAAGTTTTTATCTTCATCTTTCTTCATCATCTTCTTCCTTATTCTTGTATTTACTTTGAGTTTAAAAGAGACACTTATCTTCTGTAGATCATGTTTCTATCTTATTTTATGCTACATTTCGGGTCTTCAAATTTTCTACTGATCGGTAAAATTCATCTCCTCATTGTAATTGAGCCCCTTCAAGGTTGTAACTTTGATTCCCCAAGAGACAGACTCGAGTTTATTATTATTATTATTATTATTATTATTATTATTTTATTTTATTTTATTTTTTGCGGGGAGGGTTTTTTTTTTTTTTTTTTGTGTGTGTTGGGTGGGTGGCGGGGGGGGGGGGGGGGGGGGGGGGGGGGGGCGCGGCGTTGGGGGTTGGGACGATGGGGTCGCAATGTGTGAGTGCAAGCGCTTTTCTCACTTCTCAAAACTCATAAACGCATAAATCACCCAATTAATGTGGCTCAAGTGGAAAAGCATTCTGCACATGTATTAGAAATTCAGTTGTCTCATCTTCTTTACTATGGTCTGATAATTGCGCACTATAAAGCATAAAAAAATTAAAAAGGAATTTTATTTTGTGAGAGATTATGCTCCACAAAAATCAAGTCAAAAACAATATGAGAAAGGTTACTGGCGCACTACAAAGCATATAAACATTAAAAAGGAGTTTATTTTGTGAAACTCCACAAAAATCAAGTGAAACAATAGGATAGAGGTTAGTGGCGCACTGCAAAGCATATAAAAAATTAAAAAGGAGCTTATATTTAGTAAGACTCCACAAAAGCCAAGCAAAAAACAATATGAAAAGGTTAGGGGCTCGGTGGTTCCCTTTTCCTCTTGACAAGATTCGGGTTTGCTGTAGAGACATATTAGATATGTTATATTAATTATAGTGTAGTGGTCAAAATCTGATCTGTTTAAGATGATACGTGACTCTCGCTTTCTAACTCTCTGAGATGTAGGAAGAGAGGAGATAAAAGATTGATGGAAGAGTTTTTTAACTCATTAGAAGAGATAGTGCAGAGATCGGAGTTCAAAAGGAGCGAGAACACGTCCATATGCAGTCAGAACAGAGGGACGGTCGACCGCCCGGTCAACCGACGTGCATGGCATGTGCACAGGAGAAGTTCAGTCGACCAAACAGTCGATCGACTTGCATGACCCACTTTCTGTGGGGTCGATCGACCGACCGGTCGACTGAAGGAAGGAGTCGGTCAACTGACAGGCGAATCTGCTTCTCCTGTTGGGATTCAGACTCCGTTTTTGAAAAAAAGTCGAATCTAATTATGATTTTCTAAAACTTCAGGACTCTCTGGCTATAAATAAAGGGTTAGAACCCCATAAATTGTATCCCTGAAAAGCCTATAATTGATTATTGAATCAATAAAAATATCTCTCTCCCTTGCTCCGAGGACGTAGGAAAATTCCGAACCTCATTAAATATTGTGTTTGGCTTTCTCTCTTGTTTATTGTTCTTGTCTTTTGGGTACTTCTCAGGTGCATCTCTCTCTTTTGATTGGGGTTTCTCATTGGTTATTGCACCGTGCGCGCAACTAGTGGTATCAGAGCATCCTAGGTTCTTCGTGGGATCGTGTGTTGATTTTAAGAGCATTGGTGGTTATTTGGCGGAGATCGTGTGTCGATCTTGGAGCAGCTTTGGGACCGTTTGTGACATCGTGTGTCGATCTTAGAACAGCATTGGATTGCTCAAGGAATCAAATTTGGTGGAGTAGATCATTTCAGAAACTCTTCTAGGGTTTCATTTTAAGGTAAAGACTCTATCTTTATCTAGTTTTTTGATCTAACTCCATTTGTTTTTCGCAGTGTTTTGAGAAACTAATTGAGAAGATGGCTGAAGGTAGTACATCTACGGTAAAATCTATGAATCCATATCCATTGAAAATTGATGTGGTGACGTTAGATGGCAAGAAAAACTTTAAATGTGGAGATGTGAGGTGATGGATGCATTGACAACGTCAAACCTTGAAGACACTTTACGGTTGGAGAAAAAGCCCAAGGCTACTTCTGAAGAAGATTGGGATAAGATGAATCAAACGGCATACGGTTTGATAAGGTCTTATTTAACACAAGATATCAAGTATCATGTGTTATTTGAAACATCTGTAAGGCAGTTGTGAGAGATCCTGGAGAAGAAATATCTAAAAAAAAGCATCGAGTCGCGTTTGCAATTAAAGAGGAGGCTTTATCGCTTCCAAATGAAGAGAGGACTCTTCATTGATGAATATATGAATAACTGCACCAAGTTTCTTACAGACTTAGTTAATGTAGATGTGAAGATCAAAGAAGAGGATAAGGCGGTGATTCTATTAAATTCTCTTCTTGATGAAGAGTATTAGACTTTCACCCTAACTTTGATCAATGGTAGACAAACACTTAACTACAGTGATATGTCGGTTGCTCTTGTAAATTATAAAGTAAGGAGGAAGGACAAGCAGTCTTCTTTTAGTAGTACATCAACAGAGGCGTTGATCGTAAGAGGTAAAGGTTCCAATCGGAAGGGCAAAGGCGAGTGTCAGAGATTGGAGTTCAGACCAGGTTTCAGACATCTGAAGAAGAACCAATGTGCCGTCTGTAAAGAGATAGGGCACTGAAAGGTTGATTGTCAAAGGATCAAGGATAAGAGTAAGAAAAAGGAATCAAAGACCGAGGCAAATCTTACACAGGTGGCCAGTACTCAAGCCAGTACTTCACATGCAGATAGATCGAACTCAGAATCATCGGTATTCTCTTTCTCCGTTATTACTCCTATTGTTGGCTACTTAGGAGACTCTGAGTGGATATTAGATACTACAGCTACCTATCATGTATGCTCAAACATGAATTAGTTTTCTAGTTTTGAGAAATTAGATTGATGTTCTGTTATCATGGGTGATGATCGCCTATGTAACATAGAAGAATAGGTACAGTCTAGATCAAGTTGTTTGATGGGATGGTATGGGAACTGAAGGAAGTGAGGTATGCATCTCAAATGAGAAAGAATTTTATTTCTGTTGGTGCCTTAGAAGCATTGGGTCATGTAGCATCTGTTAGAGATGGTATTCTCAAGATAACTAGAGGCTCAATGGTAATGATGAAGGGCGCCGACGCAGTAACCTATACTACTTGATGGGTAGTACAGTTACAGGGCGAGTGGCGACTCCTATTTCTTCAGATAGTGATTGTACATAAGTTTGATATGAGGCTCGGATATACAAGTGAAAAGTCTTTGCAAGCTCCAGAAAAGAAGGGATCATTGAAAGGTGCATTTACTTGCAACATGGAATTGGGTGGACACGACGTTCTGGAAAAGAAGATGAAGGCGAAATTAGACACCACTACTCACCACTCAGAAGGTCTTCTTAATTGTATTCACATAAGTATTTGGGGACCTGCCAAAACTGCATCGCTTGTAGGTCATCGGTATTTTGTCTCTTTTATTGATAATTTATTTAGGCATTATTGGATATATCCCATCAGACAACGATTTGAAGCCTTATGTATGTTGATGAAGTGGAAGGATATGATGGAGAAACAGACTTGTAGGAAGATTTAGGAGCTCCAAATTGGTAATATTGAAAGATACAAGAGCCGATTCTTACAAATTAACCAGAACAATGGTATTGGTACTCACTTCACAAATAGAATACATGAGTTGGCTAAGAAAATCAACCATTCTTACTGGAAAAAGCTCGATGTTTGTTGTCTAATGCATGATTAGACAAATCATTTTGGGTTGAGGTGATTGTATATGCTAGCCATCTCATAAATGGACTGTCATCGACTGCGATAGGAGGTAAAACTCCACTGGAAGTTTGGTCAGGAAAAGCTGCTTAAGATTATAATTTGCTGTGGGTATTTGAAAGTTTGGCCTACCTTAGCACCAAAAATGGTAATGTAAATCCGTGAACAAAGTTGTTTGTATTTTTGGATGTCAAAAGAAATATGAAAGGCTAAAAGTTATGGGTGTAGATTGTCTAAAAATCACTGAAGATAAGTCGTCAAATGCAGAGCCCATATTTCAGACGCAAGGCAAAAAAAATTATTGACGCAATGTCAAGATGCGACTCGAAACCCGCGTCTCTGCATCACTGCAAAGCCAAGACGTAGGGCTCGAAGCCCATGTCTAAGCATCACTGTAAAGCCAAGACGCGGGGCTTGAAGCCGTGTCTCAGCAGAGCTCGACGCCCGTGTCTAAATACCACAAACAATACCAATATGCAGGGCTTGAGGCCCGCGTCCAGCATTATCTCAATGGCTAACGTAGAGCTCAAGTCCGCGGTTCAACTGCAAATGAGTCTTGCGTCTCACTTATAACTACCCTCATTACTGGGTCAAGTACTACCCACGTAATAAAGGGAGTTAACCCCGATTATAGAGAGTTTTTAGGAGACAGTTTTACCCTTGAAACCCTATAAATAGCTAAAATTGTTATTGAAGAGGGGCAAAAAAGTTTCAGCTGAGGAATACTCATAACGAGTTTAACTCTCCTACCAACTTGCTGAGTTCAAGTTTTTGCTTATTGAGATTTCATTGGATAGGAGCAGTGCTACTCTATCTGTGATCTAAGAAGAAGATTTCCAGAAGAGCTTGACATTCACCTGGTCAATGAAATACAAGATTCACTTTTCATCTCTACGCAAAGAACCCAGCCTTAAATAAAGAGAAGATCTGAGCTTGAGTGTCTTCTCTCTCTTGTAGTTGAAATTTTGAGTTGTTATAATTTTTCATTGATTCAAGGAAAATTTACAATACACTTTCAACTTTTCCCTACGTACAAGAGATGGCGACTCCACTAAAGACTACTTTCTTCATTGCTGAGCAAGTTGTGGTACAAGATGACATCAGTTTCATGGGAAAAACGATCGAGTCACACGTTGTGGAATTTGACCAGACAAAGTACAAAGAGTTCCTTTCTTCTAGATCCAAGAGCCCTAGGGTGGCATGGCAGTACCTCAGGTTCTCCTCAGAGATCCACTCTCAAGTCTCTTCGGAGACTTCCCCAAAGATGGCCTACGCAAACATGGCTATTTCTGGCCACGTCATACGCGTGGCCCGCGTCAACATCTCCTACGAGACCCGCGAGGCCAACATCATTGAAGGTCAATCTTGCCATGTCCCTCCACTTCCTCAGCTCCAGGTTACTGGGGTCCCCAATAACCTGTGAAGTGTAACCAAAATGCTGAACATCAACAAAGGCATCGCGCACGTCAACAATAGATGGAAGAAGCTAGAAAAGCCATCTGTCCAGCAGATACAGGATGCGAGGATCAAGCCCGCGTCACTTTTGAACAGCATCAGAAGCATAAAGTCCGTGTCTGGATACCAAAGTGCAGAGCTCATGAGGCTCGTTCTGAGGCCCTACCTCACAGGCGTGACGTTCAGCAACGCGAAGTCCGCGTCTCTTTCAGAGATACGAGACCCACGTCTCCACGCCAGAACGCGAAACTCATGAAATCTGCGTCTCTCAAGTGTCGCCAGACAAACGCGACAATCAGTAATGCGAGGTTCGCATCTCTTACCAGCAGAGGCATGGGACTCGCATCTCAAAGCCAAAACGCGAGAGTCACATATATTATACAGAATGTGAACTCTGCGTATCTAAACTATGCGCCCTTGAAACTTGCATCTCGGAGTTGCGACGCAAGATTAACATTCCCTCTCTGATGGCTAGGGTCAGAAGGGAGCAGAAAAGTACTTATCATTAGAGACTCGAGACTGGTCTCTTCAATCCCCCTCCGACGGATCTAAGGGATTACTTGACAAAGAAGAGGAGTGTTCATCAAATCACTCCACTATGCTGCTTTGAACGGCTCATCATAGCGGTGCTTTCTGAATGCCACTGCAAACAGTCAGTGTTCAAATGGTTATCATCTACATCAATCTCTCGCTCAGCCAAAAGGCGTCGCTCCCGCACAAGGAGAACTTTTTCTGATGTAGAGTACCCTGAAGAAATGGCCAGGTGCTTTGAACAGCAAGCCTAGGCCCAGTAGGAGCAACTCGATATGATTCATGCTCAACAAGAATCTATCGACAGTCTCAAACATGTGCTTTCACAATTGCTTGAGGACATAAAGAAAAAGCTTAAGGCCAAGACTCCTTCCAAGAAGTCCAAAGGCAAATAGAAGGAAGGGGAAAGCTCATCTTCTGCACATACTGAGGAGGAGGAGCATTTTAAGTTTGAGTCATCCAAGCCTCCATCTGAGGAGGGAGGCAATTCAGAGAATGTGAGCACTCATTCCAAAAGAATGAGTAATCTGGAACAACATCTTGAAGCCCTCACCAGTCAAAAAGGCCTACAAGAAGCAGGAGTGGTTCAACCGTCCCTGGCTGAGTGGGATCTTATCTCGTACCCCCTAAGTTTAAAGCTTCGACCTACAGGCCTTCGACAGCAAGGGGTCACCGAATCAGCACATATACTATTTCAAGTCTCAGACAGAAAATGTAGTATCAAATGATGCCATCCTGGCACGTTTGTTCATCAACATCCTGAAGAAGATCGCTTTTGAATGGTTCATGAAGCTCCCAGAAAGCTCCATCAAGAAGTGGGGTGATCTGGAGAACCATTTCCTTACACGCTTCTTCGAAGATGACTCGGAGATTACCATGCCAACTCTCATGGCGATGAGCCAACAAAAAGGAGAGTCAGTTAAAGTATTTGTAGAGAGATTTTAGAATATGGCACTCCGATGTCCTAGTGGTATGACCCAAGCCATCCTGGTGGAAACATGTCGTCATAATTTGCAAACCTTACTCTTAGCTCAGATAGGAGTAGCTAAAAACCATATCTGAAAGCAATTGATCCACCAAGGTGAATAGGTAGAAGAGATTATCGCTAGGGTTAAGGTAGAAGAAAACAAGCTCAGACCCAAAATGTCGACAAGGCGTGCGCCAGAAGCATCTTTCTAAGCTAAAAGGAAGAACACACTGGAGACAAAGACAAAGTCTCCCTCTAAGCCCCAATCAGCTAGAGGGTATATCTCTTCAACCCAGCCACGCGCCAACAAACAATACTCTTTTAAGAACGAGTATGTAGATTCTGTTGGCCCAAAGGACCATCACTCTAGTTTGATGATGACTAACTCATGTAGTTATAGTACTAATGATCTTATGTTTATATAGTTTTAGATTTTCTATCTATATCTTAGTAGGTGTCTAACTTCAACAAAGGATTTTTGGAGCTAACACATTTGGATTCAAGAGATCGCGCGTTAAGATCGCATCTCACAATCGGATGGAGTCAAGCTCATTGGATCGTGTTTGGATCGAATCGGCTTGGAGAAGGAATTCTACATGAAGGCTTCGATTTGTTTAGTTCTAATTGTGTTTAGATCTTGTATAAGATAGAGTAGCATTGATATGCTCAAGTTCACACACACACACACAAGTTCATTACGTTTGGTTTTCAATTTAACCTATTTGAATTTCAAAATACATATATATGATTTTCATGAATAGATAGAATCAAAAAAAGTTTATACAGATTAATGTATATTGGATTTCATCTATATATATCTATGCTTCATATATTTAAAAAAACTTATTTTGATGATTCTATTTCTTGTGTTTAGAGTTTTGGAATTAACAAAACTTATTTTGGATTTAATGTAAAAACATAAATATATCATTTACATATGTATTGGATTCTATCCATACACAATATGCTTCAAATGTGTTTTAATATCATGTTTTTGTATTTATACAAGTTTAAGAAAAATCCGATTTCATTTCAAAGTTTGGTTTTTTGTATGTACATATTTTGTGTTGAAGTTTAATTTTTATATCACAAAAAATAGTTCAAATAGTTTGTAATATGTGTTGATTTTTGATCACATAGATTTGTTCTTCAAATATTTTTAAGAACTTATTTTTGAGAAATTTATGAGATTTTATAGGATTTTATTGGTGTTAAAAAGACCATGTTTCATAGCCTATAATCCTAACCTGAGCTTGCTGGCGGTCGACCGGACCAGAGCTCAGTCGACCGATCGGTCAATCGATGTGCACAAGGATGTGCACAAGGTCGTGCCTATAAGGCCGGTTGACTGGTCGTCGACCGACTGTTACTACCCAACTCTCAGGTAGTACCGGTCGACCGGAAGGTCGACGACATGCTAAGTGCCTTTAGGCTCGGCCGACAGGGCAGTCGACCAGAAGGTGGGTTAGCCAGGAACGGTCGATTGGCGGTCGACCGGTGGCTTAACGGTCAGAAATATGACCGTTGGCCGGTCAACCGGCCGGTCGACCGACAGGTCAAAAATGTCCTTTTCTGGACCGTAACAGCTATAATTTGAGTGCCTATAAATAGATGTTCTCTCAAGCTATTTTCATCAAGATTTTTGAGAACTTTCTTCCCATCTTTCAAGTGTTTTGCAACAAGTTTAAAAGAAGTTTTTGAGCCTAAAATTTTTATATTTTATTTGTTTTCAAAGTGTTGAAAAATCAAAGAAAAGTGACTCTTTGGGAAATTAGTTTTAATCTTTCTTTACAAATCTATTTAGTGTTTTTCCCAAGTGTTTTTCTTTGTTATTCTATTTTTTAAACACTTTGTTTTCTCACACTTGAGCTATCATCTCTAATTCTATCTATAAGATCTTGTTTTTGTGAGAAAAATTATTTGTGGTCTATTGTGATCACCAATTATTGTTTGTGATCATTGGATCACAAAGATTGTAATCTTTTTATGCTTTGGCTTTGTGCCTATCTTTCTTGTGTAGAGGTGACTGTGTTTGAACTTTGGTTTTATGCCTATCCCTCTTGTGTAAAGGTGATTGTGGTTTGGCTTTGTGCCTATCCATCTTATGAAGAGGTGATTGTATTTGAGAGAGGGGTAGTGTACTCCATGTATGGAGTTATAATTCCTTAGTGGACGTCCTTTTGTAGAAGGTCCTGTGTGAATATAGTGAAAATCCTTCTATGTGAAGGCGGGGACGTAGAGCAGTGGCTCGAACCTCGAAATATATCTTGTTGTTGCGTTTGATCTGCTATCTCTAAACTCTATCTCTCTTATATCTTGCATTACTTATTGATCGGCAAAAAGCAAGCACTAAAATAAGAGAAGGAAGTGTGGGTTGATGTTACTGCTTTTGCGATTCTTCTGTAGTAGCGAATGGCTATACGGGACATATCCATAAGGAGGGAGAGCGATGGAAGCTTGATGCGGCTTCAAAGTTCAAGAAGAAAGAAAGTTCTTGTTTCCAAATAAAGAATTGAAAATTGAAACAAGTTATTTTAAGAATTGTTAGAAAATATTTTGATAGTTTGTAAAAGTGAATTTTTTTCTTAGTTGTAAAAACGCATGGCTAACTTTCTACTAAGTGCTCCCACTAATTTCTAACTTTTGGAAGATAACCTCACGATGGATCATAGGAGAACACAACCTTTTTGCATTGGAACTATTCACGTGGAAATCGAGTGAAAGTTCATCCTAAAACTTAACTTTACACGGCAAAAAACTCGGACATTCCCTTATCAAGATCCAATAAAAGGCGAGAATAAGGGAAGACATGAGTGCACTAACGGTATCGGTAAAGTTAAAAGGAAAAGTTTCTAACTTACAACAACAAGCAAAGTACAACACCCATAGATCATCAAAAAACTATTTAAGATGAAATATAAGGAGGTAAATACTTGTAGGTAAGTTAGAGTTAGAACCCTCATTTTAAGATGCCATAGCTCTCGTATGCACAAAACTTGTTTGACACTATTGATTCATTTGGGTTATTAATCAAGAAGTTAGAAATTAGTGGGTTAGTAGTTAGTTAGCCATGCAATGGTGGAGTTAGTTAGCCATGGTAAGAAAAGAAGCAACAAAAAGAAAAGAAGCAGAGAGAAGGGAAGTTACACTACAATAAGAAAGTAAAACCAAATGAAAGCACAAGTAAATTGAAAGAAGGAAGAGAAGTAGTACTTGTATTAGTTTGTCACCTTCAAATACAACACTTACACACTCTCTCTTTCACTCTAATGGCTAAAACTAAAACTAGAAGAAGCAAATTAAAGCAACTACAATTCCTAGCAACAAAACACAAATTACAACTCTATTCTCTGGATCTGCTTCAACTGAAGACCCCTGGGGGGTATTTATAGGCACTAGGGGAAAGGGGGTCCAGGGGGTGACCCATGGCCCGAAGCCCAGGCGCGGACGCGCCAAAAGGGCTGCGGAAAAGCGGCCAGGGCCAAGTTTTTGCAGCCCTGCCAGGGCGGCGTGCACCTGGCTTCGGGCAGTACGTCGCCCAGTCTGTCTTCTGACGTCTTGATCTTCTGGATTTGCGATTTGGTGCCCTGAGCTGACAAAATCTTCACTCTAAAGTCAACGGCTACTTGGTAGGCTTTTAATCACCAATTAAATAGTGATTTAGGTCTTCTTCTTCATTTGTACACCATGGACCTAAGATCAAGCAAGTAAGGTTTTATTAGCAAAATTTTACATGAAATAAATATGAGAATGTGATGAAAATTATGCAAAATTAGAGACTAAACACACCCCCACACTAATCTTTTTGCTCGTCCCGAGCAAAACAAAATAAGAAAATTATTATATCACTTTCGCAGGTGACGCGATTGCACAAGCATGTTCAATAAGCCTTTAAATCTCTAGGTTTCCCCTAGAGGAGGAGTGTTATCTCTTGAGGGTTTTCAGCGGATTGTACCCATAAAATCCAATAAGTAAAGAAAAGTAGTTTGTTGTTAGAAAAAATTTTGTCATGAAAAAGAACTTTCAATCATCTAAGTAAAAATGACCGAATGATGTAAGAATTAGGTTTAACCCTCAAAGTCCTCTTATACTTTAGCCTTCATAAAAGAAGAAACTATGGTTTTTCTTTAAATTTAGAAAGGATCTTGTACTTCTAACTCATTCTTTTATTTTGCTTTAGATAGATATGCATAATGTGTAAGTATGATGTGCTTGGGATTTCTCAACTCAACATTGAATATCATTTAATTTTATTAATATTACTTATTATTCTTGGTTCTATTAGGCTTTCTACTTCACTTATGTAACACATCAAACCGATGACTTCCAAACCCAATAGTCTTAGGGCACCAGGTAAAAAAAACAACCTTTAGGTCAAATATGCAAGTGGAGTAGGCCACGAAATCAAGATTTATTTATACATATTGTATATAGAATTTTTTTCTTTTTTCTTTTTTTTGGCGTGAGTAATCATGCTTCTTGAGGCAAAATTATCCAGCTTTTTTTTCCTTTCAGAGTTGTGTCTCTAAATCCAAAGCATGTGTGTGTGGGTTATGCATATTTTACTAAGGCTAAATAAAAGGTATGAGTTATTTTCCTTATCCCTTCTAACTTTTAGTCAAACCAATCTGTCTTGTTTATTTAGGCAAAAATAAAGATTCATTAATAAGGTTCCCGTAATTCCTACAATCTTTTGATATTTTTATAAAGAGTATGAAATTTCTTTTCAATCTAGAGATTTTTTATAAAGAAAAAGAAAGAATAAAAGGAAAAAGAAAAAGTGTTAGCACCCCCCATGCCTATCTAATGCATTGTCCTCAATGAATGCATATATAATGCAAATATAATAAATAGGGTGAAGAAGAAATGATGTCATCGTCTTCGTGGACTCGGGCCGGCCATGCGCGAATAGGCGAAATAAATGTCAAAAAGAATGTAGAAGGGGTGAGCATATAATTTTTTTTTACTTTTTATTTCTGTTTTATTTATTTGTTGTGGTTAGGTGTATGACGGGACAAAAAGAGTCAACACACTATCATCTAGAGTCATAGGATCAGTGGTCAAGAAGGGCTTCAGTCTTTGCCAATTCACTTTAAATTCCGTGTTGTTCTTAGGGTCTGCAATAAGCACAGCACCGTGTGGGAAAATAATGCGTACAATGAATGGTCCGGACCAACGAGTCTTAAGTTTCCCCGTGAAAATGTGAAGCCTAGAATTGTATAGCAAAACCTTATCTCCCGGAGCAAAGCTTTTTCGGGTTATGATCTGGTAATGAAAAAGTTTAGTCCTGCTTTTGGTGATCCGAGCATTCTCATAGGCTTCATTCTGTATCTCCTCTAATTCTGAAATCTGCAGTCTCTGTAGCTCACCGGCCTTGGTCAGATCAAAATTGAGTTACTTAATGGCCCATAGGGTATGGTGTTCTAATTCGAATGGCAGATGACAGACTTTTTCAAATAAGATTTTATAAGGAGACATCCCCAGAACTGTCTTAAAAGCAGTGCGGTAAGCCCACAATGCATCATTGAGCTTGACTGACCAATCCTTTCAGTTTTGTTCGACAACTTTTTCAGAATGAGCTTAATCTGTCGATTGGTGACTTCGACCTGCCCATTTGTCTGGGGATGATACGGAGTAGACAACTTGTGATTGATGGAATATTTCCGCATCAGAGCTTCAAAAACTCTGTTGAAGAAATGTGATCCATTATCACTAATTATCGCTCGAGGGGTGCCAAATCGGGAGAAGATGTTCTCTTTGAGAAATTTGACAACCAGTTGTTGTCATTCGTCTTAGTTAGCACAGCTTCTACCCACTTAGAGACATAATCTACATCAATCAAAATGAACTGGCTGCCAAAGGAATTAAAGAATGGTCCCATGAAATCGATACCCCAAACATCAAAAATTTCAACTTCCAGGATCGGGTTTCAGGGCATCATGTCTCTTCTTGAAATTTTTTCAATTTTTTGACAATTTGCCCATGACTTGCAAAAATGGTATGAGTCTTTGAACAAAATGGGCAAATAAAACCACTTTGAAGAACCTTCTCTGCAGTCTTGCGGGGACCGAAATATCCTCCGCATTCAAGGTCATGGCAAAAGCTGAGCACGCTCCTCTGTTCCTCCTCTGGTATGCATCGTCTAATAATTTGGTTGGGACAATACTTAAAAAGATACGGTTCTTCCCAGAAGAAGTACCGTACTTGGGCCAAGAAGGGTATTGGTCTTGCTTTGTCCAGTCAGCGGGTAATTGTCTAGTGGCCAGGTATTTAACAATGTCCGCATACCAGGGTTCCTTGAGAATGGCTAGGATGTGCTCGTCTGGGAAATCCTCGTTGATCGGAGCTTGGATGGTTGGTGCGTTCAGAATTCGTGAGAGATGATCAGCGACCACATTTTCTATACCTCGTTTATCCTGAATTTCTAAGTCAAATTCTTGAAGTAAAAGGATCTATCGAATCAGTCGGGCTTTTGCTTCCTTCTCGGTCATGAGGTATTTTAGAGCCGAGTGATCTGTAAAAACTACCATCTTCAAACCTAACAAGTAGGGC
Source organism: Agave tequilana (assembly GCA_038442645.1). NCBI lineage: Eukaryota > Viridiplantae > Streptophyta > Magnoliopsida > Asparagales > Asparagaceae > Agave > Agave tequilana. Next base: position 19,027 of record JAVJIF010011165.1, on the reverse strand, counting down.
AGGAACTTCTCTAACGCAAAGACAACGGCTAAGAATTCCTTCTCAGTCGTTGTATAATTCTGTTGGGCGTCATTTAAGGTCCTACTCGAGTAATAAATCACGTACTGCCTATTGTCGATGCGCTGTCCTAGAACAACGCCAATAGCAAAATTAGATGCATCACGCATGATTTCAAATGGCTAGACCCAATTAGGAGCAAAAATAATAGGCGCAGAAATAAGTTCTTACTTAAGCTTTCCCCATGACTTGAAACATTCATCATTGAAATCAAAGGGCACGTCCTTAGCGAGCAGGTTGGTTCAGGGCCTCGCGATTTTGCTAAAGTCCTTAATGAATTGTCAGTAGAACCCAGCATGCCCTAAAAAGGATCTAATATTCTTGATGCTTTTGGGTGGTAGAAGCTTAGCAATCACTTTTACTTTAGCCTTATCCACTTATATGCCTCTCTTCAAAATCTCATGGCCTAAGATAATCCCCTATCTCACCATGAAGTGACATTTTTCTCAGTTTAGAGTTAGGTTCTTCTCTTACATCTTTGTAGCACTAACTCTAGGTGATGAAGACACAGATCAAATGAATCTCAATAGTGGAGAAGTCATCCATGAAAATCTCAAAAAAAAAAACGTTTTACCATGTCAGAGAAAAGACTAAGCATGCACCGTTCGAATGTTGCGGGAGCATTGCACAATTCAAAGGGCATGCGTCGGTAAGCGAAGGTTCCGAACGGCAGGTGAACATGGTCTTTTCCTGGTCTTCTACAGCAATGGAGATTGATTGTATCCCGAGTACCCATCTAGGAAGTAGTAGTACTCATGTTCAGCAAATCGTTTAAACATTTGGTCAATGAAGGATAGCGGGAAGTTGTCTTTACGGGTAGCTGCATTCAACTTCCTGTAGTCGATACAAACACGAACCTTGATAGGTAGTCTTGTTTGTACCAACTCTTTTTCCTCATTTTCTACCACCGGAAAGCCAGTCTTCTTTGGGACCGCATGAACAGGGCTAACCTATTGGCTATCAGAAATGGAATAAATGATCCCATTATCTAATAGTTTCAGAATTTCAGCCTTAACTACCTCTTGCATGAGAGGGTAAAGCCTGCATTATGTGTCCTCCTAAGGGTTACTTCATCGACTAAATGGATTCTATGTTTTACTATGGCTGGACTTATTCCCTGATGTCCTTCATCGTCCATCAATGGCTTCCCTATGTCTTTTCAGAATAGACATTAAGCTGTCCTCTTTTTGCTCAGTCAGGTGGGATGCTATGATGACTGACAAGGTTTCCTTTCCGCCCAGGTAGGCGTACTTGAGGGTTCAGGCAAGGCTTTTAGCTCTAGGGAAGGTGTTGCTTCATCGAAGGCAATCTCTGAGTTTTCAATCCTATGATGAGGTACACTTGGGCTTGATGCCCAATCCACTGCTGAATCTACGATCTGGTCTAGATTAAAATTCTCAGCCTCCAGATCAAACTCTTCTCAGTTTCTGTCTCCATGCTTTCCTCATGCTCACTGGTCAGGTTTTCGATAGAATTGACCTCAAATGTCTGATCATTGACATCCCTAGGTTGTCTTCTAAGATTGAAGACATTGACTTCCTTAGTCATGTCTCCAAAAGTCAATCGCATGGACCCGTTCTTACAGTTGATAATGGCATTGACTGTAGCAAGGAATGGGCGCCCTAAGATGACAGGAGTTTGAGACCTTAGATTGGACAAAGGTTGGGTCTCAAGCACAATAAATCAACGGGGTAGATGAAATCCCCGACCCGAACAAGGACATCTGTGATTTTCCTATTCGGATCTTTACAGATCGATCAACTAGCTGAATAGTGACTCGAGTTAGGCTTAGCTCGCCCAACCCAAGTTGCTGGTATACTGAGAGAGGTAGCAAGTTGTACTTGCTCCCAGGTCTAGAAGTGCTCTACTGATTTCGGTCTGTCCTATAGTGCAGGAAATGGTGGGACATCCAGGATCCTTATATTTCACCGGAATGGGACCAGACAGAATTTCGCTTATATTGGTTGCCAAGAACACTTTCTTGGGCACATTGGTCTTTCTCTTCTTCATACACATATCCTTAAGAAATTTGGCATAATCCAGGACTTGTTGGATAGCGTCAAGAAGTGGCACATTCAATTTGACCTAATTGGATATCTCTAGAATTTTCTTCATGTGCATATTCTTATTGTTGTTCCTAAGCCTATTGGGAAAGAGTGTTACAGGCTTATGAACTTGTTCAGCAGCAGCTTTGTCCTCGTCAGTTGTTTGAGGAGCAGTTTGAGAGGAACTAGCAGAGGTGGAGGCTGGAGTGGGATCAGGATGGACTAGATTTTTCTGTTGATAAACCTGGTTATCTACCTTCTTTCCAGATCGAAGTATATGAACAACATTACACTGGTTGATTGATGGATACTGAATTCATATGCTTGATTGGAGGTTTTGCGTTAACTAGCGGCTGACTAGGCAAAGTACACTTTGGTCTTTCACTTAGGGAGCTAGCTAATTGACTCATCTGTATTTTCAATCTCGATATGGCTGTGAATGATTGTTCAGAGTTTGTCCTTGATTTTACATAAAAGCGGTTTGGGACTTCATGAAAGCCTCTATGCTTTCTTCCAATTTACTGATTTTCCTTTCCATTGGAGAGCTTTGGGAGAGGAAGATGGGGCTTGACTGGGAAAAGGTGGTGGAGGAGTAGGATGGTGAAAATTGTTGGAGAAATTAGGCCTGGGAGGATTGTTTGGGGCCCAGGAGAAATTAGGGTGATTCCTCCAACCCGGATTGTATGTTTGGGAGTAGGGATTGTGATGCGGCTATGAGTAAGCCGAGTTCAGCTGTTCGATGGCACTTGCTAGGTATGAAAAATGGGGCACTCTTTAAAGACATGGTTTGGTGCCTGACAGTATGAACAATCCGGATTATGAATTGGTGGTGGATTGATCTGGTTGACATTGGCAGGCTCTTTGTTTCCAGAGCCTCTATCCTTCTCATTAGGGTAGCAATCTTAGCCTCGGCAGCTATGGATGATTCTAGAGATAGGATCCCTCCTCTTGAAGCTATAGATTGTGAATTCTTAGGTTTCTCCGAGGCTGGATCCCATTGCAGGATTTTCTCAGCTAAGTCCTCAAATAAATCCCAACCCTGATTCTCATCCTTCTGCAAGAACCCTCCCTGACACATGATTTCTAAAAGGGTTTTCGTCTGATAGTCTAGACCATCGTAGATAATCTGGCACTGACGCCATTTCTTCACGCCATGATGAGGGTACTGAGCTAGGAGATCTTTCAATCATTCAAAGTATCTCCAAAACGGTTCACTCGGTTCTTGCCTAAACTGCATGATGTTCTTCCTAATGAGGGTAGTTTTGTGAATTGGGTAGAATTTCTTCAAGAAGGCCTTGATGAAATCATCCCATGTCGTGACTTAATCTGCTGCCAAGCTGTACAACCATTTCTTAGTTCGGTCCTTTAGGGAAAAAGGGATGAAACGTAACCTAATAGCATCGTCTCCTAGTAGGGGTATACACATCATAAGGCACACTTCTTCAAATTCCCTAACAAAGAAGTATGCGTCCTCCGATTCTAAACCATGAAATTTGAGAAGAGTGTTAATGAATTGGGGCTTTAACTCAAAATTATTACCGTTTGCTTCAGGAAGTTTATGCAAGATGGAAGTGAGGGTTCTGATCGGGTAAAATCTATCCTGAAGTGACACAATCACCGGTTCTGGATGCAAGGGTAGAGAAGTGTTTCTTATTAATCTGGAAGTTGACGGATCTCTCACCCACTCTTGCATGTAGCACACTACAAACAATGTGAAGACAACAAACAATCAAAAAAGAACAAAAAACAAACAAAAGAAAGAAAAATAACCACAAAGTCTTAGTCTAACGTACCTGGACCTAGACGACTCCTAACTGGTCGATTCTCCGGTGAAGGTTGTTGTAGGAACTCGACTATAATCTAATGGGCCAGGAAAGGGCAAAGCTCAGGGGGGGTATCCGGGCGGAGCCACGGCCTAATTACGCCAAACCACGGAGCTTTCGAGGCTTTACCTCTCAATCCACTTTCCTTAGACACCGATTTTACAGGAGTATAGTTCTTGCAATTTCTAACCTCGGTAATCTCTTAGTGAGTCCGAGATGTCCCTACGGCCAACGTCTATTGATTTTAGTTAAGACTTGGGAAAGTGTGAGTGCACTTGGAGATGGTTTTTTTTGGGCTAAGGAAGGGTGATGAAATCCCCACCTTATCTTATTATTTGAGTTTTGCCCTTAATGTCAATTGTGCAAGTGTGTAGTTTTATTCACAACAAGTTAACATTTAAAGCGGTAAATCACTTCAAAATGTTGGTCCTATTCTATATGAATGCACACGTACCTTTTCTCCAGCACTCTCAACAAAATTGAAATAGACACGTGCCCTAAATGCAAAAGTCTAATCCAAATTTCAATTAAGCAACAAGTAAATTTCTGTTGAGTTTATTATACATGCATAAAGGTGAAGCATCCAAGGAAACTAAAAATTTAGAAAGCAATTTTTTTAGCGGCTTTTGGCAACCCTGCAAACGAGTTTGTTAGTACTTCAATCGAAAAAACTCGCTTTTACACAAATTTTTCGGGAGGGCAAATGAATCCTCGCGCAATGTTCTTGGCCACCTCTTTCGCTTTCCCTGATAGTGAGCTCCTTGGTACTTCTCCTACACACAAAAATAAAGAACAATTTTTAGTATTGACCAATAAAGCCGTTCCTCCCCCGGCAACGGCGCCAAAATTTGATCGACAAAAAGCAAGCACTAAAAGAAGGAATTTGAGTTGATTTACTACTGCTTTTGTGATTCTTCCGTAGTATCGAAGTGGCTATACGGGTCGTATCCACAAGGAGGAAGAGCGATGGAATCTTGATGCGGCTTCAAAGTTCAAGAAGAAAGAAAGTTCTTGTTTCCAAATAAAGAATTGAAAGTGAAAATAAGTTGTTTTTTTAGAATTGTTGAAAAATATTTGGTGGTTTGTAAAAGTTGATTTTTTTTCTTAGTTGTAAAAGCGCGTGGCTAACTTTCTACTAAGTGCTCCCACTAATTTCTAACTTTTGGAAGATAGCCTCACGATGGATCATAGGCGAACATACCCTTTTGCATTGGAACTATTCATGTGAAAATCGAGTGAAAGTTCATCCTAAAACTTAGCTTTACACCGCAAAAACTCGGACATTCCCTTATCAAGATATAATAGAAGGCGAGAATAAGGGAAGACACGAGTTGCACTAACGATATCGGCAAAGTTAAAAGGAAAAGTCTCTAACTTACAACAACAAGCAAAGTACAGCACCCATAGATCATCAAAAACCATTTAAGTATGAATATAAGAGGTAAATACTTGTAGGTAAGTTAGAGTTAGAACCCTCGTCTTAGATGCCATAGCTCTCGTTTGCACAAGGCTTGTTTGACACTATTGACTCATTTGGGTTATCAATCAAGAAGTTAGAAATTAGTGAGTTAGTAGTTAGTTAGCCATGCAATGGTGGAGTTAGTTAGCCATGGTAAGAAAAGAAGCAACAAAGGAAGTTACACTACAATAAGGAAGTAAAAACCAAATGAAAGAACAAATAAATTGAAACAAGGAAGAGAAGTTTTACTTGTATTAGCTTGTCACCCTTCAAATACAACACTTACACACTCTTTCTTTAACTCTAATAGCTAAAACTAAAACTAGAAGAAGCAAACTAAAACAAGTACAATTCCTAGCAACAAAACATAAATTACAACTCTATTCTCTGGATTGCTTCAAATGAAGACCCCTGGGGTTTATTTATAGGCCAGGGAAAGGGGGGCCAGGGGGTGACCCATGCCCGTAGCCCCAGGCGTGGGCGCGCCCAAAGGGCCGCGGAAACGTGGGCAGGGTCGCCTTTCCCGCAGCCCTGCCAGGGCGGCGGTGCCTGGCTTCAGGTAGCGCGTCACCCAATCTTCTTCTGACGCCTTATTTTCTGGATTTGCGATTTGATTCCCTGAGCTGACAAAATCTTCACTCTAAAGTCAATGGCTACTTGGTAGGCTTTTAATCACAAATTAAATTGTGATTTAGGTCTTCTTCTTCATTTGCACACACCATAGACCTAGGATCAAACAAGTAAGGTTTTATTAGCAAAATTTACATGAAATAATATGAGAATGTGATGAAAATTATTCAAAATTAGCGACTAATCACTTATATTGCACATATCCATATGCTAGATATGTTTGTGCGTTCCACACTTGTGTTGAACCAAGAGAGCTTCATATAGTACCTCAACTTTTAATTTAGAGGAATCTCGAGGAGTAGTTCCAGAGCCCTTCACAGAAAATTCGGGCTCATTCTTGATTACACATAGTGTGTTACAATTGAGTTTTAATTTTACATCATTTGTCATTAGATTGGCTAGTACACCTATTCACCCCCTCTAAGTGTATTTCAATTAGTATTAAAACCTACGTTCCTGATATTCGGTTTAACCACCTAGGAGTGAAATCTTAGATTACTAATCTAGATTGCATTTGCACACATATTGTTCATACACATATGGATTTCATGACCCTCTCATGTATGATGTTACCAACATCGATTTGTGAAATTTAAGATGAGTGCATACGTTAAATCCCTATGATTGCATGTTTACCTTGCCACTACGAAGAAATCTTATCTGATAATGACAAGCATATAGAGGCTAATGCACAAGCTTAGTGGAACTTAGGCACACACTTAGCAAAGATCAAGTTTCTATAGTTTCTCATTGGAATTTCACTTTTGCAGTGTGGAATACATTGACCTCTCCGAGCTACAATTGACAAACAATGTGGAGAAAGAATCTAGTGGAGTAGAGTCTGACCAAACTTGCTTCATGGTCCAAGGGAAGACTCCCTTGAGGTAATTTCAGAAATCAACTATATGGTAGTGCTAATTCTTCTTGTGATGATAACATGAATGCACACGCATTAAATGAAGAATATCTTTGTTTTGTGAAAACTTGCTTTCAAAATATAAAGCTTCGAAAAGCAAAAGTGTTAAAGAAGAAAATAAAATTTATTTTCTAACTCACATGGTTTCGTAAGAGAGGGTTGAGATTTTTCGTGAAAGGGATTCTTTGAAAACCCAACTCAACCTTGTTTTAAAAGAAAATAAAATCTTAAAGAATAAAATGATTGTGATGATGTTTGAAGAAAAATGAGGTTTTGTCTTCAAAACTCGATTTTATTTTAAAAGAGAACAATTCTTTGAAAAATAAGATTGCTTTGATTTCAAAAGAATTGGAATTTGTTTTAAATGAAAATATTTCTTTGAAAAATGATTTGGCTTCTCATTCTTGTCATGATTCTATTATTATATCTTCTATTAATAAGAATGCATGCTCTACTTCTTCTTCAATAATTGAAATGATATTTGCATGTTGAAGAATAGTGTAAATTATTTGGGCTCTACTTTGAGCCAATGTGCTATGAATCACACACGATTGGAATCTATGTTTCTAAAGAAACATACTCTACATATTCATGCACACAAATCACGCATACACATGCTCATCATGCTCACACACATGATTCTATATATGCTCATGTATACACTTGTACACATTGTGGACGTACAAGCCACCTTGCAAAGTTTTATTATGATAGAATAAATATTTCAAATTTTACAAATAAATTTGTTTGGGTTAGAAAAGGTGTTAACCCTCATGGACCCAATAAATTGTGAGTACCAAAATCCACCCCTATTACATTTGATGCAGGTGTGGACTCTCACTTGACGTGAGGGTATTGGGGCCCTTGATGGTGGATGTTTTTTTTGTGCTTGATGGACACTACATTGGATGCATCACTTTCAAGGATGTTTGATGGGAGGACAACTATGGTTTGGAGACTTAGAGATTAACCCTATTGGTTTTGGTAACTATCTCTAATCTTCTTATTTTGTCTACATGCTTTTACATGAATGTGTTTAGCATGTATTAGTTTTCATGTTTTCCATGTTTATTATGTTAAATATAATGTTAATTAGACTAGAGTACATAAATAGTATTTGAGATACACCCATATTTATATGGACTATGATTTTTATGTTCTCACTATACTTTTGCTATTGTATATATCCTAGCTCTAAAATACGAGCATTACCCTAATGATCTTGTTTGTTTATAATTTTGCACTTCATATTTTTGATTACTTGTTTAGATGTAGTTTTTATTAAAACTTGCATTTATACTTGTACAACTAGTGAGTCACATTTGATTATTATGGGTTTATGCTTTATTACTCACTTGTACCCATTAGATGTACTTGTATAGCCTTCTTTTGATGATTCTTGGATCTTAAAATGTATTCCCTATTTTTGTACATTTTTCATAAAAATGTTTTAGCTTCATGTATATGTCAATTTTGTCTAAAACTTTAGACATACATATTTATCCTAGATCATTTGCTTTTTATGCAATATCTATATATGGACTCATTTATATTTGGGATACGTATGTACTCTAGTTTAGATAGAACATACATATGTCTTGAAGTTTGTTTATTTTAATATAATTGAATTTTATGATGTTATGTTTGTAAAGAAAATTTATATGAGCTTCAATGCCTTATTTTCAGATTTTGTTGATTACATAATTCTTACAATCTATGTTTGTGGTGTTACTCATGATTTTGAGCCTATATGTGCTTTATTACTATTTGAGTGTCGATAATCATGTGATTTTCATGTTTTTCTAGATATATTCATGTTTTATTCCTTACTTGAAGGATTTAATACTAGTTTTCAAAATTATCTTTAAACTAGTCTTTATTTTTTAATTGGTAGTGATTTTCAAATATGTTAAATATTTTCAAATTATATTTTTGAAAACTCCTACCTTCAAATGGCGGTTGAATGGGCGACCATGCTTTGTATACCCTTATTGAATATTTTTTAAACTTGTGCATGAATAGGGTGGTAGGTATAAGTTATACACATGATCTTCATGAAATTTTATATTTGTATACTCATATGCATTTTCTATATATGTATACTTCAAATTTCAATTGGTATTTTTATTTTCATACATACATACATATATATAATTTGATTGTGTTTGTTTTATAATGTCTTTACATTTTTAAAGCATATTATGTTTATGCTAAGCTTGATTTTATCCTAAATGTTAATGGTATCTTTACAAGCTTATGAATGATTTCAATTAGTATTTATTTGGTATCAAATATACTTCATGTTTTACGTTCAATTGGTATCAAAATCTACTATTGGTATCTCAAAATTTTGTTTGTTTATAAGTGGTACCAACTTTTATTTTGTTAACTACTATTTGATTTTATTGGTATCATAATTCATTTTGTTGACTTCAAAAATTTTCAAAATTTTTTTAAAAGTGGTTTTAAAATTTATTGATAATATTGCTTATATGAAAAGGGAGCTTAACATCTTCTCTATATATAGATTCTGTTAAGTGTAATTTACATATAGTAGAGCTTGACCTTTCTTCTTTATGTGATACACGTGGTAGGAGGATCTTAACATCTCCGCTTATATATTGTATATTATGCTTTATGCGGGTTTGGGTCTAGTCATCCCTTCTCCATGTAATGCATGTATGCAGGGGAGTTAACTTAACATCTTTCCTCTTCATGAATGTAAATTGCATATACATCTTTTATTGTTTAATTGTCTTCACCCATTTGGTAATGAATTGACAAAACGGGAGAAATTTAGAGAGTTTATATATGCATGTTTATTATATCTTTGTTATGTATATATGTTTGTGTTTACTTTATGTATTCCATTGAATATCTATTTTTTTATTGCTATGCATGAGTTAAGGGAAGCTTCTATGAAGCTTATCTTTAATCCATACATATATAACTTCATGAGTTTTGTCATCATCAAAAGGGCGAGATTGTTGGCCCAAAGGCCCATCACTCTAGTTTTGATGATGATTAACCATGTGGTTATAGTACTAATGATTTTGTGTTTATATAGTTTCAGATTTTCTATCAAGATCTTAGTAGCTGTCTAGCTTCAACAAAAGAGTTTTGGAGCAACACATGTGGATTCAAGAGCTCGTGCGTCAAGATTGCATCTAGCACTCGGATAGAGTCAAGCTTTTTGGATCGTGTTTGGATCGAGTCGGCTTGGAGAAGAAATTCTATAAGAAGACTTCAGTTTGTTTAGTTTTAGTTTGTGTTTAGATCTTGTGTAAGATAGAGTAGCGTTGATATGCTTAAGTTCACATACACACAAGTTCAATACGTTTGGTCTTCGTTTAACCGGTCTTAGATTTCAAATATACATATATATATATTCATGAATAGATAGAATCAAAACACGTTTATATGGTTTAATATATATTGGATTTCATCTATATATACTTATGCTTCATATATTCAGAGAAACTTATTTTGATGATTCTATTTCATGTGTTTAGAGTTTTGGAATTAACAAAATTAACTTTTTGGATTTAATGTCAAAAATATAGATATATTATTTACATGTGTACTGGATTCCCATACACAATATGCTTCAAATGTATTTCAATATCATGTTTTTGTATTTATACAAGTTTAAGAAAAACAGATTTTCATTTCAAAGTTTAGTTTTTGGTAAATACCGATTTTGTGTTAAAGCTTAATTTTTATATCCAAAATAGTTCAAATAGTTTGTAATATGTGTTGATTTTTGGTCACACATATTTATTCTTTAAATATTTATAAGAACTTATTTTTTGTGAAATTTATGAGATTTTATTAGATTTTATAGGTATTAAAAGACCCTGTTTCATAGCCTGTAACCCTAGCTTGAGCCATTCTGATAGTCTATAAATAGAGGTTCTCTCAAGCTGTTTTCATCAAGAGTTCTTAAAAGCTTTTCTTCCCATCTTTCAAGTGTTTTGCAATAAGTTTAAAAGAAGTTTTTGAGCTTAAAATTTTTATTTTTATTTGTTTTCAAAGTGTTGGAAAAAATCAAAGAAAGGAGAGTCTCTGGAAATTAGTTTTGATCTTTCTTTACAAATCTATTTAGTACTTTTCCCAAGTGTTTTTCTTTGTTATTCTTTTTTTCAAACACTTTGTTTTCTCACACTTGAGCTATCATCTCTAATCCTATCTATAGGATCGTGTTTTTTGTTAGAAAATTGTTTGTGGTCTATTGTGATCACCAAGTGTTGTTTATGATCTTCATTGGATCACCAAGATTGTAATCTTTTCTTTATTTTGGCTTTGTGCCTATCCATCTTGTGTCGAGGTGATTGTGTTTGAGCTCTGGCTTTGTGCTATCCCTCTTGTGTAGAGGTGATTGTGATTTAGCTTTGTGCCTATCCCTTTTGTGTAGAGGTGATTGTGTTTTGAGAGAGGATTAGTGTACTCCAAGTGTAGGTTTTAATTTCTTAATGGAGGTCTCTTTGTGGAAGGTCCTGTGTGGACATAGTAGAAATCCTTCTGTGTGAAGGCGGGGACGTGAAACAGTGACTTGAATCTCGAAACATATCTTATTAATTGCGTTTGATCCACTATCTCTAAACTCTCTCTTATATCTTGTATAACTTATATATTGCACATATCTATATGCTAGATATAGTTTGTGTGTGCCCACACTTGTGTTGAACTAAGAGAGCTTCATGTAGCTCCTCAACTCTTAATTTAGAGGAATCTCAAGGCGTAGCTCCAGAGCCCTTTACGGAGAATTCGGCTTACTCTTGATTACACAAAGTGCATTGCAATTGAGTTTTAAATTCTACATCTTTTGTCATTAGATTAGCTAGTACACCCCTCACTCACCCCCCTCTAGGTGTTTCAGATCGTTGTTCAAGTTACTCAATAAGAGTAACAGACTAAAACTTCCTGAAGCTAGACATCCTAAGGAGGTGGGCAAGACCAACGACCCCAATTACTGCTTGTATCACAGGATGCTGGACACCCTATCAAAGCTATTACGTCTTCAAAGCCGTTCTCCAAGCTTTGATTGATGCGGGGCCTGTTTGGTTAAGGGTGGAAGTGAGGAAGTAAGGAAGTGAGGAAGTGATAATAGTTCCCTTTGGAACTTGAGAATTTGGTTAGTAAGTTTTTTGGTGTTTGGATGTTGTTAAGAAGTGTAGTTTGGAAAATATTATATCTTTTTTTCCGGTGTTTGGATGGTAATGTGGAAGTAGAAATAGAAAAGTTGACCACAAAGTTGACCGCAAAATAATATTAAAATAAAAATTAATTAAGAAAATAAAAAAATGAACTGTAATTAGAATGCAAGTGAAATTTACATGATCAAAAAATTAACTGTTTTGCGCTACAACTTATTACAAATGAGATTTACAAGACCACAAAATAACTGTAGCACACTGGAAGTGAGAAAATGGTTATGTAAAAGAAAGAATAGAAAAGAAAAGGGGTTTTCTTATTTTCCTTTTCCAGTGTTTGGATAGATAGGGAAGTGATCAATTATACTTCCCCATTTCCTTACTTCCGTCCACTTCCTTCAAACCAAACACCCTCGCGGTGGTGCTCAAGCTCCGCTAGGAGCAGAAGAAAGTGACAGCTAACATGATGTCATTTCTTCAGTTTGGGGTATAGCCTCCAACACCAGCCGGAGTAGTTCTCATCTCGAAAGGGGAACTTAGTGTGGTCAATATAGATCCGCACCACCAGTGGGAGAAGAGTCTCATACCTATTCCGACTCCTCAAGGAGAGATCATGTGGGTTCATTCCAATCTCGTGGAAGGCTAGCAGTGGATTACTGCTACCAACAGGAAGTCCAGGGCAAAGTAAACGCTTCGCCTTGCAATGTGGTTGGTGCTTCCTTCCAGGAAGCGAAAATTGATGTGGAATCGGTGACTGATTCTGAGGAAGAAATAATCATCCTTACTGCAGAGTCGAATGCACCGCTCGTGGTGGGGACTCGTTCGGCTCAATCGTACTTGAAGAAGTACAATGAAATGGTGGCAAATCTGCCTAAACGTACCCCAGAACTAACCAAGCAATCCATGAAGCATGTAGAGAAGCAAAATAAGCTTCGGTACGCCAAGGCTTCGAGACCTTACCACTTTAATGTCTTGGCTTAACTGATAACATCCCGACCAGGATCACCCTTTATGAGCTTCTGAGACTATCAAAGTCAACAAGGGAAGCTCTGAGAGAAGCTTTAACTGATGATAAGGTTTTCATGGTCCGAATTCTGGCTGAAACATAGGAGGAATATGAAGAAAACTACCTCCATGCCTCTCAAATGCCCCCTGCATAACCTTCACTCCAAATGACATGCAGGTTAATGGTAAACATGATAAGCCCCCGTACTTTATAGGGTATATTGGATCATCTGAAGTGAGCCCCATTCAGGTAGATTCAAAATTCGCATTAAGCATCATGCCCCGCCGGGTCATGCAGTACTTGGGAATTCCCACTCACCAATTGAGTGCCACTCAAACTACCATTTACGGCTTCAACGCCAATGGTACGCGCCCAATGGGAAAGATTAAACTCAAATGTCATTGGGGACCTAAGATTCGAGGTGATGTGCTATGTTATTGATGCCGACACTTCATATAATTTGTTGCTGGGATGACTATGGATTCATTGAAACTCCATCGTCCCCTCTAACTCTCCATCAAGTCATGAAGTATGTTGACGGAGATGGAAAGTCCGAATATTGATTGCCAAAAGGCATCCATTCAAGTGGGTGGAGAATTACTTCACGGACTCCATCATGTACCTGAATTCTCTAGAGACAGACGAGAATCCCCAGCCAGAGGAACTAGACTTTGGTAACGAAGTTGATGTCGAGCCAGAGGCAGAAGAAGAATATCTTTGGGAGCTGATCCACTTGTAACGAGCGTTAATAAGTTCGATGTCATAACACCGCCAATGATGTAGGTGAGTGGTATATTAATGAAGAGTTAGATTTGGCTTACTTTTCTATGTTTGCTTCTAGTTCTTTGCCATCAGATACTAGTACTGATATAGATGATGACCCCTGATCAGCAATAGATACCCTGACATCATTGCATGTACCGATGAGATCATCTCTCACGGTACATCAAAGCGTCTGTGACGCGCAAGGATTTTTCTTTGAGGTCCCAGCAAGACACAAAGGCCAAAAGCTGATCCTTTTCAGAAAATTCGAGTCCAAACCAATGACTTATGAAGACTCAGAAAGAGATATTGAACTTCCATAGTTCTCTCATTACGAGTCATGTACTCAGAATGATGGAGAACTTGGGGTATGACCTAACAAGTGGTGCTGGCTTGAACTTTGACAAAGGAAGGAGACACTACTTTGATCCTTCGTTCCAAAAGGGAAAGCCTCTGATTATTATCATCGAACTCGCAGGGGGTTGGGCTATGTGTCAACTCCAATCCCATCAGCCTCTGAGTCTGAAGGGTCATTATGTCATAATCACTCGTCAGGCACGTTATCGTGGGAGTTGATCGGGGAAAACTGCGCACGAAAAGTGTGTTTTGAAATTGATATTTAAAATGTGTGCACTTTGGCTTTCTCGATACTACCGTTATAGCATAGAGGCTAAAACGAGTCGAATGCACAAGGAGGGGAGGCGATAGAAGCTTACACAATATGTTCACGTGTATGTTAACGGTTCTTCAAAGTTTTAAAGAATCAAAAGAAAAGAAAGCAAAGAATGAAAAGAGAAGTATAGTGAAATACGAAGAAGTGAGAAATATAGAAAAGAATGGTATTGTAGTTTTTGGTATATTCCTAAAACAAGTTAAAGAGAAAGAAAACTCATGGCTACTAACTACTAATGACTCCACCAACACACTAACCTCTTAGTGATAGTTGCCTCACATGTATCATTGGCCATCACTAGTCCTTGGTTCAAGAGCGATTCAAAGCATGACCCATATGTCAACTTTCACATCTAAATTCAACTAATAAGAGCAAGCTACACTTAAATTATCAAATCCCAAAAAGAGCAAGCATGAAATAAAGTAACGTTAGCTTGTTAGAGATTTAGATGTTAGAGTGTTAGATCCATCATCATGAGCCATCAATGACTCTTGCAAGAGCAAGGCCAAATCGAGGCTATTAGATTCATGTGAATTATCATAAAAGAAGTTAGACTAGTTGGTGGTTAGTAGTCAGTTGCCATGAGAGAAAAGTTAGCTACACATATAAAAGAGATTAGAGAGAAGAAAACAAAGATAAGGTAAGAGAGCACCTTTCATAAATTGTCACCTTCTATTACAAGCACTCTTGCTTCCCAACATGTACCACTCTCTCTCCCTATTACAAGATCTACAAGAAATAGAAAATATAAGGAAGGAAGAAGAAGAACACTAAACTAAACTACCTTAAACTATAAAATGAAGATGAAAACTATCCTAAAACTCTGCATATTTCCTAAAGGAGACCCCAGGGGGTATTTATGGCACCAGGGGAAAGGGTTCCAGCTGGAAACAGCTGGCCAGAAGCACGGGCATAGCCGCGTCCACATGGCCATGCGCGCGGCGCTTTGGGCGCGCGCTGTCCCATCTGTCCCCTGTCAGGTTCTGATCCCGGTTTCGTGATTTGACGCCCTGAGCTGACGAAATCTCCTCCTTAAGGTCAATGGCTACTCGGTAGGGCCTTTAATCACCCATTAAATGGTGATTTATAGTTTTCTTCTTCATTTGCATACCATGGACCTAGGATCAAGCAAGCAAAGTTTTATTAGCAGAATTTAATATAAAATAAATATGAAGATGTGTATAAAATATGCAGTTTTAGAGACCAATCACACCCCCACACTTATCTTTTGCTCATCCCGAGCAAACAAAAAACTAAGAAAATTATTACACCACTTTCATAGGTAACGTGATTGCACTGAGCTTGTGCAACAAGCCGTTAAACCTCTAGGTTTCCCTAGAGGAGGATTTTTTCTCTTGAGGGTTTTCAGCAGATTTCACCCACAAAATCCATAAAGAAAGAAATCAAATGTTAGTATTTTGAAAACGCATTTTTGAAATAGAGAAAGTGTTGAAGTTTTTTTGCGAAAATATAAGTGATCCAAGGTCAGAGGTTAACTAGAAATTGTTCTTTCTTAAACAAAGTCAAATTTCAAAAATCTTGTTATAAATTAAATGTAAGAATTTAAAATTGAATTGATTTTTTGATCTTTCATAAAACTCTTAGAAAAATATGCACTTTGTGAACAATGAAGGTTTTTGGGATATCGACTCTAACTTTTATGCCATTTATTTATATATTATATATATTTTTTCTCTTTTTTTTTTCTTTTTTTCCTCTTTTCTTCCCTTAGTTTTCTTAGGCTTTCTTGTTTATCTGATAGTGAGCCTTTAGCCGGTGACTCCCTAACCAGATGATCTTAGGGCACCAGATGAGAAAATATCCCTCGGACTTAAGGACTCGAGTAAACAAGGCCATAAAACTAAAGGAGATTATTTATTTTTGTCTACCATCTTAGGTGTGAATAATCATGCTTCTTGAGGCATAATTACCTACTTCAATAAGTATTTTTATTATATATATATATATATATATATATATATATATTTATATATATTTTTATGACATTTTTAGTCTTTGTTTCAATCCCAAAAATTGTGTAAGTGTGGAGTACATAAATCTAAGATAAAAAATTCAAGATCAAATTATCTGTTCAATCTTACTTTTTTATCCTAAAATTTAAGTAAGATCTATTATTTTGACTCGGTTTAAATTTTCATAATTTTAGGTTTTCCTAATTCCTAAGATAATCTTAATTTTCTTAAAAATGGATCAAACTATTTCTCTTCTTTCAAAAAAATTTTGTAAAAAGAAAAGAAAGAGTTTTTATATAAAAGAGTTTTTTTTTTTAAAAGAAGTGTAAAAGAAAGAAAATGTAAAACTAACTATGTTAGTAAATCCTCCCCACACTTATCTCATACATTATCCTCAATGCATCGTGAATGTAAATATATATGAAATAAATGGGAAGAGAAGGAAAAGTACTTCATGTTGGTGGTTCCGGGGGTGGTCTGATTGGGCCAACCGTTACTACCCAATTAAGATGTTGTGGATCGTGCAGAAACCACTAGTGACCTCTCTAATGAGACCCAGTAAAAGAATGATGGACTGAATGGTTATTTAAAACTTATCCCCATCTAATTTTTAATTTTCAAAATTAATTACTAAGTCATTTTTGTCAATATTCTTGTCCAACAATGATGTGATTTTGAAGTGATGAGAGATGATTGATTTGGACTTAAATGGACAGGAACAAAAACCGATACTGACTCGGGAAGTTGACTCAGATCAAGTTGAGAGTCAACAATGAGAGTCGAAATTGGTTCAAAATAGGGTCCAAACTAAAGAATTGATGTTCACACACTGTCCCCATTAATGAAGTGTGATCACAAGATATTGGTGATTTCATTTCACTGTGTACTGGTACAGGATTCATGTTGACTCCGGAATAGAGAAAATCTGGTAAAGATACCGTAGTCATTATTGAATCAAAAAGTAAAATGGACTTACTAATATGAGGTTCAGGATCACATTCAGGTTCGATTTCATTTCAGGAAAGGGATAACTTGCCAGAATGTCCAGGCGATTTTCATAACTTGGAGTGTGGTCAAGTTCAAATGTATGTTCTGAAATTGAATCTGGATTTTCAAAATGACATAATTCATGGGTCCAATCAGTAGAGTTAGGGATATATATTGATCGATTAAAGTTGACAAGAAAGACTTTCCTCGCTCTCATTAATCAATTCGCTCATAAGTGAGTCTAACCTACTGATAGGCTAACAGGATTTGGATTCGTAATCATGTCTTCCATACTCTTTGCAATTGGTTCTTTTTGAAAGGGTAAGTATGGAAGTTGATTTTAATAATTGTGAGTCCATCGATTGCTGCTCGGACTCACGCAAGGGCTCCATACTCAAGTCCAGTATTGATGGTTATTCATTTTGAATTGGTGAGACTGGAAAAGTGAGTAGGACTCTTGAAAATTTGGTTGAGATGATGAGTCCAACATGTTTTGTATTCTTTCACAAAAGACTTCCAAACGCTTTTCTATCTCAAATTCTTCTTCAATTGAATGCTCTAAAAAAGGAGTATGTAGAGTTTAATGTGGGAAGGATTGTGAATTAAGCAAAATTTGAACTTGTTGTAGGGACTCTTCCATACGCCTTTCCAAATCAGATTTTTCTTCGATTGGTGAAACAGGAAAAGAGTATTATAACCAAAATTGGGAATAAACTTTGTGAAAATTGTGGACAAGACAGTTGAAAATTTGACTAGAGGGAGGTGACTCCCCATTGACTCTGTGAAGAGTTGAAATTATTTTGAAAATTATAGTCATATGATTGAGGATATGGGATATATTGAGTCGGAGAATCCAACTCAGTATACATGGTTGGTTTATGTTGTACATAGCCGGTTGGAGTTATCCAGTCGAATGAGGTCGGAGTGAAATATGAATTCATATTATGATTGAAAGAATTATTGTTTTTAAATTCATATCACAATTTACAAAAAAAAAAGAAGAAAGACGAAAACAAGCAGACAAACAAACAAACAAACAAATAAAAAAAAAAGAAGAAACAAGCCTATGCTAGGGTTGACTTAGACCTAGACGACTCCTAACTGGTTAGACTGTCCACGAGAGGTCTATTGTCGAAAGCTGACCACTAATTAATCGGCCAGGTAGGGGCAAGATCAGTAGGAGGTATCCGTGCCGAAGCAACGGGGCTAATTATGCCAAACTACTATTCTTTGAGGTTTCACCTCTCAATCCCAAGCTTAGACACTGATTTGGTAAGAGTCAACTTTTAACAACTTCTCTCTTAGGTCAATCTCCTAAATGAGTCCGAGATGTCCCTAGGGGGCAACGTCTAGCAATTTTTATTCAGGCTTGGGTTTGTGAGTGGGGAGGTGATTTTTGGGCCAAGGGAGGGTAATGACTTCCCCACCTTATATTGTCTTGGGTTTTGCCCTTAATTTCAATT
This sequence comes from Agave tequilana, assembly GCA_038442645.1. NCBI lineage: Eukaryota > Viridiplantae > Streptophyta > Magnoliopsida > Asparagales > Asparagaceae > Agave > Agave tequilana. Next base: position 80 of record JAVJIF010011165.1, on the reverse strand, counting down.
TGTGCAAGTGTGCAATATAGATAAGAATGAACACAAAAAAAAAGAGTAAATAACTGAAGTGTTTGTCCTATGATATATGC
>JAVJIF010011164.1:0-102836 GCA_038442645.1 Agave tequilana | reverse complement strand
ACCTCTACCGAAGTGGGTTACAACCACAAAGCTCCACCTCACACAAGAGGGAGCAAACACCAATCTCCACCTCTACCAAAGAGGGAGCAAACACCAACCCAAATCAACAACCTCAACCTCTAACAAAGAGGGAGCAACACAAGAAATCAAGGGTTTACAACAAGTGGTATGTCTCAACCACAAACCTCTTTCCTCTTTCCACAAAACAAGATCCTAATAGAATAGGATAGAAGATAAGCTCAAGTGTGAAAAAAACTAAGTGTTTTGATCAAAGAAAGACTCTTGGGAAAATACCAAATAGATATTGAAATGAAGAACAATAAACCAATTCCCAAAAACCTATTTTCTTTGAAAATAACAAAACACTTAAAACAAATAAAATGAATCTTTTTGCTCTTTAAACTCTTTTGAAACCTTGTTTTTAGAACCAGAGAATGGGAAAAAATTAGCTCTAAAAATCTTAGTCAAAACCATGAAGAGATGGGGTATTTATAGCCCCAAAAGAAAACTAGCCGTTAGGCTGATCTGTCAGCCTGACAGGCTGTCGGTCGACCGCCAACGGTCAAAAATATGACCGTTGGAGCTTTCCGGTCGACCGCCAGATACAGAGAGCAGGGCTCTCTCTGGTCCGGTCGACCGCCCGGCCGACCGCCCAGATACAGAGAGCAATGCTCTCTAGTCCGGTAGACCGACCGGTCGACCGGCCCTGTGTCTGCCAACGTGCACAAGGCTGTGCACGTCGGTCGACCTCAACGGTCGACCGGCCCTTGGTTCGGTTGACCCTGCGATCGACGGACCTGGCCTTTCAGCCACAGTCTGGGTCAGAAACTGGGTCAGAAAAATAGTTAAACATATTTTTTTAAGTCTTGTAAAAATCCATAAAACTTGTTTTAACATTTTATATTGAAAAACAAACTTGTGATAAATATTTCAAGACAAATATCAAGTATATTGAATCATTTTTGTGTCTTGCAAATTTTATCAAAAACTAAAACTTGTATTTTATCAAACTTGATTTTTCAATACATGAATAGGAAAGTCAAAATAAGTTTGTTTAAGAAGTTTAAGCATGCATGTATAGAAGAATACATCTACTATACATATAAACCATGTAAACTTGTTTTGATCAAACTATTCATGAAAACCAAATCCAAATCATGAAACGTGTGTGTATTGTGCACTTGAGCATATCAACTATTTTATCTTTACAAATGGATCTAAACACACTAAACTAGGATACCTAAGTCTTCTTGACGATCTTCAATCTTCAAGTCGGCTTGGTCCAAAACACCGTGATCCAACGAGCAAGGCTATGTATCATCTTGATGCTCGGGCCCTGGAATCACTTGAAAAGGCTTCAAAATCATCTTGTTGAAGCTAATCACCAACTAATATCTTGATTAAAGATCTGAAACTAAAATCACAAGATTATTAGTAAACATAACTACATGAGTTAATCATCATCAAAACTAGAGTGGAAGGCCTCTGGGCCAACAATCTCCCCTTTTTGATGATGACAAAACTCATGGAGTTATATATGCATGGATTAAAGTTAAGCTTCAAAGAAGCTCCCCCTTAACTCATGCATAAACGAATAAACATAAATATGCAATAAATAAGAAACATGAAACATGCATAGATATGCATAAACAATAACAGGTTCTAGATACCAATGAAATTTTCAAGACATGCTCTAGATACCAATTAAACTTAATATATGCAAAAACATAAGTATGCATATAAAACTTATATGAAACTCAAAATCTTTCTCCCCCTTTTTGTCAATCATCAATAAAGGGGTAAAAACAAAAGCAAAACAATAAATTTCTCCCCCTTTTTGTTCGAAACAAAGAATCAACAAAGGGGTCAAAAACAATAAAAACAAAGTTCTCCCCCTTTTTGTCTAAAACAAAAAGAATATTAATAAGGGGTTACAATCAATTAAGATATCAATTTAAATATATGTCAAAGATAGCATCTTGATACCAATTGAAAGTGAACATAAAAACAATCAATAAATGGTATATGCGATATCATTCATGAAGAGGAAGACGGTAAAGTAACTTCCCTACATATATACATTACATGAGAGAGGGATGACAAGCCCTAATTCACATAATGTAAAATATGCAATGCATAAGAGGAGATGTAAAGCTTCCCCTACACACGTGTACCACATAAAGAAGAGTTGTCAAGCTCCTCAATACAAGATACACTCATCATGAATCTATATGTAGAAGAGATATTAAGCTCTCCTTGCATATAGGCAATATAAATCAAAAAAATTTTGAATATTTTCTTTAAACAAAATTTTGAGATACCAATGTAAATCATTCAAATAAACATCTTGATATCAAAAGAGAGTATTTTTCTTTTTAAGCCATATAAACAATTTTGATTGTGATAACATATGCTTAAAATAAACATCAAATTTCCAATCATAAAGTGTGGGAGTGAAAATCAAATACCATTGAAATACAAAAATCGAATTTTCTCCCCTTTATGAAATACCAACTAAACACATGCATAAGCTTGAATTAAAATACCAATTGAAAACTAAATCAATTGAAACAAAGTTGAAGCTCAAGCTTAGCATAATCAAACACATATATGTATGAAAAATTAATACCAATTGAAATTGATATTTTTTGAAATTGAAATTGATACCAATTGAAATTGATACCATTAGAATTGAAAGCATACATACACAAAAACAATATATGAGTATACAAGAATGTCAATATTGATACCAATTGAAAGAGTCCAATGATACCAATTGAAATAACAATAAGATCAAATGTATATCTCATATTATCTACCACCCAATCATGGTTCAAGTTTTAAATGATTTTCATTTTAGGGTATACATGAACATGATCTCCCATCCAACCGCCCGTAGATGGTAGGGGTTTTCAAAAATAGATTTGAAAATGAAGATTGTTTGAAAAATACTACCAAAATGAAGAATACGAACTAGTCAAAATGGAAAAGCTTGTTAACTAGTACGAAATCCTTCAAGCAAGTAATAAAACAAATTAGTTTTTCATAAAACATGAAATCCACATGATATCAAACACTCAAGTCAATTTAGCATAAATATGACTCATGATAACAAAACATGAGTAAACAATAAATGTGAGTGTACAAATAAAATGTGAAGATCATAATCATGAAAATGACAATTAAGCTCAATATTCCTTAAAACATGAAAATCATCAAAACTATTTAATCTTCAAGGTATATGTATGTCTAATACAAACTAAAGTATACATACATATCCAAAACATAACGAGTCCACAAATGTATATGCATAAAGGCACGTGGCTCAAAAAGGATGTATATGTATAAGAATAGTTTGGACAAGATGGACATATACATGAAGTTAAACATAAAAATAAATCTAAAAAAAATAGGAATACAAGTTTAGAGTGTATGAATCATCAAAACTAGACTATACTAGCACATCTAATGGGTTCAAATAAGCATTTAAGCTCAAACATATATAGATTTATTTGTGGCCCACTATATGTACAAGTATATACCAAGTTTAATGAAAACTAACATCTAAACATATAATCAACGCATGAAGCATAAAAACAAGATATGAATAATCATGATAAACATAAAATGATCATTATGTAAATCCACATGCTATTAGATTTATGATGTACATGATAGCTAAACAAAAGTGAGAACATTAAATATGGGTCCATATAAACATGGGTGTCTCAAATACTATACATGTATGTGAGACTCTAATAATCATGGCATTTTCATAATGATCACATAAACAACAAAACATGCTATAAATAATGAACATGAAAAGCATGCATAAATAAATAAGGAGTAAGAGACCGTTACCAAAACCTAGAAGGCAACTCTCCTTGTCTCCAAAACATGGTGGTCCTCTCCACCAAACATCCCTTGAAAGTGATGCATCCAAAAAGGTTCTCTTTAAGCACGGAACACATCCACTCCAAGGTACGGCTACTCTCACGTCATGTGAGAGCCCACACCTACATCAAAAACTCTAGGAGGGGTGGTCTTTGGTACCTATATCTTATTGGGTCCATGGGGGTTAGTACCTTCTCTAACCCAAACAAAATTGTTTGCTAAATTTGAAGCATGTATACGATCATAGCAAAATTTAGGAAGGTGGCCCTTACGTCCACAATGTGTACAAGTGTACACATGAGCATACATGGTGTGATGGTGTCCGTGAGGAGCATGTGTATGCCGTGGAGGGTGTGCATGAAAAGATGGAGCTTGTTTCTTTCGAACCAAGGATTCCAAGCGTGAATGGTTCATGGCACATTGGCTCATAGTGGAGCCCAAACAATCCATTTTCTTCTTAATTAAATTTATATCATTTTCAATCAAAGAAGAAGTGGAACATGCAATAGGTGAAGTGTGTGATACTACCCTAGCATGGCAACATGTGTATCAATCTTATTTTGCAGAAATTCATTTTTCTTTAAACAAACATTTAAATCATTTGAAATAGAAATGATTTTATTTTTCAAAGCAACATTCTCTTTTAAAACAAAATCAACTTTTGAAGACAAATTTTCATTTTTTCTTCAAAGAGTTTCACAATCATTTTTAGATTTTAAAAACTCATTTATTTTAGAGCAAGGTCTAGTTGAGATCTCAATGAATCCCTTTCATTATAGACCTCAACCTTCTCTTGCAAAACCTTGTTAAGCTTAGAAGACAAATTCTCTTTTCTTTATTTAAAGCACAAGTCTTCTTTTTCAAAACTTTATATTTTTCAATCAATTTTTCACAAACTATTGAAAGTTCTTCATTTAAAGCATGGGCATCAATATGATCATCACATGAAGAACTAGAATCAAAACTATCTAGTTGAGTTTCCGATGGTACCTTAAGGAGTCATTCCCTTGGACCATGAAGCATTGTAAGTCAGATTCTCCACTAGATTCCTCCGGTAGGATTGGCAATTGAAGCTTGGAGGTGGTGGTGTTTGTCAATTTGTTCCACACTACAAAAGCGGAATCAATATTAGAAACAAGCATAAGATAATCTTTTGATAATGTGCTTCTAATGGCCCAAGGGCTTGTGCATTGGCCCTATATGATTGCTATTCCAAGATAGCATTTCTTGGTAGCGGCAAGAAAAACATGTAAGCCTAGGGTTTGTAGGTAGATGGACATCCTAGTCTTCCAAACAAGAATGTTGGAAGGGTCAAATCTAGGTGGGGTCATGAAGTCCTTGGTATAAACTATATGTGGCAAACAAGCAAATGCAAACAAGATTAGCAAACAAGGATCTCACTCCTAGGATGTTAAGCCTAAGTATTAGGAGCGTAGGCTCTGATACCAATTGAAATCGCCTAGAGAGGGGGGGTGAATAGGTGATAGCTAATCTAGAAACTAAATGCGCTAAATGCGGAAGCTTAAAACTAATTTGCAACACACTTAGTACAACACACAAGTGTAGCCGAATTCCCCGTGAAGGGCTCTGGACTAACTCCTCTTGATTCCCCTAGATATAGGTTGAGGTGCTATATGAAGCTCTTGTGGTTAAGTACAAGTGAGGCACACACAAATAAACCAAGCATATAATGGTTAAGCAATGAATCAATGCAAGGCACAAATGCAAGCAATAAGATATGAATGAATGAATGATGCTTTGCACAAAGTAAAGAGAGAGAGTTAGAGAGACAATGGATCAAACGCAAACACAAGGATATGTTCCGAGGTTCGAGCCCTAGCTCTACGTCCCCGCCTACACACCGTGTATGATTTCTAATCCACTATCTCCCACCGAGGGAACCTCCACCGAGGAGGATTTGTTACAACATAAGGAGTACCGAACTCCTCTCTCAACACCGCCTCACAACCGAGGGGTAGGCCCGTAGCCAAACAACCACAACACCTCTACCGAAGAGGGTTACAACCACCAAGCTCCACCTCACACAAGAGGGAGCAAACACCAATCTCCACCTCTATCAAAGAGGGAGCAAACACCAACCCAAATCAACAACCTCAACCTCTACCAAAGAGGGAGCAACACAAGAAATCAAGGGTTTACAAACAAGTGGTATGTCTCAACCACAAACCTCTTTCCTCTTTCCACAAAACAAGATCCTAATAGAATAGGATAGAAGATAGCTCAAGTGTGGAAAAAACTAAGTGTTTTGATCAAAGAAAAACTCTTGGGAAAATACCAAATAGATATTGAAATGAAGAACAACAAACCAATTTCGAAAAACCTATTTTCTTTGAAATAACAAAACACTTAAAACAAATAAAATGAATCTTTTTGCTCTTTAAACTCTTTTGAAACCTTGTTTTTAAAACCAGAGAATGGGAAAAAATTAGCTCTAAAATCTTAGTCAAAACCATGAAGAGATGGGGTATTTATAGCCCCAAAAGAAAACTAGCCGTTAGGCTGATCTGTCAGCCTGACAGGCTGTCGGTCGACCGCCAACGGTAAAAAATATGACCGTTGGAGCTTTCCGGTCGACCGCCTAGATACAGAGAGCAGGACTCTCTGGTCCGGCAGACCGCCCGGCCGACCGCCCAGATACAGAGAGCAACGCTCTCTGGTCCGATCGACCGACCGGTCGACCGGCCCTGTGTCTGCCAAACGTGCACAAGGCTGTGCACGTCGGTCGACCTCAACGGTCGACCGGCCCTTGGTTCGGTCGACCCTGCGGTCGAGGGACCTGGCCTGTCAGCCACAGTCTGGGACAGAAACTGGGTCAAAAAACAGTTAAACATATTTTTTTAAAGTCTTGTAAAAATCCATAAACTTCTTTTAACATTTTATATTGAAAAACAAACTTGTGATAAATATTTCAAGAAAAATATCAAGTATATTGAATCATTTTTGTGTCTTGCAAATTTATCAAAAATCAAAACTTGTATTTTATCAAACTTGATTTTTCAATACATGAATAGGAAAGTCAAAATAAGTTTGTTTAAGAAGTTTAAGCATGCATGTATAGAAAGAATACATCTACTATACATATAAACTATGTAAACTTGTTTTGATCAAACTATTCATGAAAACGAAATCCAAATCATGAAACGTGTGTGTATTGTGCACTTGAGCATATCAACTATTCTTATCTTACAAATGGATCTAAACACACTAAACTAGGATACCTAAGTCTTCTTGACGATCCAATCTTCAAGTCGGCTTGGTCCAAAACATCGTGATCGAACGAGCAAGGCTATGTATCATCTTGATGCTCGGGCCCTGGAATCACTTGTGAAAGGCTTTAAAATCATCTTGTTGAAGCTAATCACCAATTAATATCTTGATTAAAGATCTGAAACTAAAATCACAAGATTATTAGTAAACATAACTGCATGAGTTAATCATCAACAAAACTAGAGTGGAAGGCCTCTGGGCTAGCAGTATGAACAACAAACAATGTTTAACACTAAAGCGTTTGACGGAGCAACTAGAATGACTCAGCTTAGAGGGCGAGTCTAAAAACCGACAGAGTTTTGCTTACATGAATCTAGTGATAAGCGTTGCTAAGCATGCCTACCAGGTGGAGCTGAGAGACTTGACGGTCTAAGCGCACTTCTCTTTCGAGGAAGTGGACGAGAGCTCGGAGGCTAAAGTACGCTCGGGGTCTAAGCGCACTCTCGGTAGCTACCAAGAAACCCATAAGGGTGCAGACCTAGAAACAATCTGGTAGCTAGCCTGAGAGTGGGCAGAAACTCAGAGTCAGTATGAGAGTTTGCACTGTTAGTACCATACGAGCATGCTTTAGCATGATAATATCTAATCTACCGTGGAGTGGAGATGCCCAGAGGCTGATAGGGCCCGGAAGCCGAGTAGAGAGCCTGGAGGCTAACGACCACGAAGGGTCGGCCACGCATGGTATAAAGCAATAAAAAGAGTACATCACAGGCATGGTATATGTATAAGAAGTAAACTATCCTAGTACAAGTATTCGTCACAGGCATGGGCACTCGGCCACATACAAATACATACGCACCGCCTAATATAAAACACATTCAAATACGAAATAAATTAAACGTCAACCCAACGAAGCGGGAAAGTCTAAGCAAGGCGAGGACACTCACCTAATTTTTGAAAACGTCGTGAAATCTCGGAGTCCAAAACATACGCGCACGCAACAAAAAATATATTTAAATAATTAGAATAGGAGATAAGAGAAACTGAGGGGGAGAAAGACAGTAGAGAGAGAGTGAGGAACAGAGAGAGAGAGAACTGGAGAGAGAGAGAGAGAGAGATGAAGGGAAGAAAGATGAGAGAGAGAAACAAAGTTAGAGAGATAACAGGGGGTTGTTGCCCCCTGCTCACGCACAGCGCCCCCCAAAGGGGGGCCCACGGCCTGGCCATCAGCAAGGTCATGCCAGGTGGCGGTACCGGTCACCGGCGGGCAGGGGTGGCCGCCGGCCACCCCAAAAGAGAGGGAGGGGAGAAGGGAGAAGGAGGTGGAGTTGATGGTGGTGATATTGTGGTGGTGTTGATGATTTGGGTGGAGGTGGAGAAATTAAAAGAGATAAGAGGAAGAGAGTAGGTGTTGTGAGGGTGGAGTTGGAGTGGAGAAGATGGTGGCGATGGTGGTTGATTTGAAGGAAGAAGAAGAAGGTGATGGTGGAGAAGTAAGAGGAGATGGAGTTTGGGGGGAGATGGCCGAAGCTAATGTTGGTCCGAGATAATGTCAAATGCGGAACTATCTCTGTTGGCAATTATGGATCTAAAAATACCCAAGTCACACAAAAACTAAAAACAAGAAGGATTAACGTTAAGCAAATAAATAAACTTGCAAAAAGGAAAGTAAATCTCAGAAAATAGACAAACGCAAACAAGAGAGATTTATCCTAGTTCGGTCCTCGTGACCTACATCCAGTCCCCAAGCCACCTGCTTGAGATTTTCTTTATCCTTGATTTTGTACACCCAAAATCACACACATGCACACCACTTGACAAATCCCCTTGCCAAATGTGTACACCTTCTCTTCCACCAAGAGAACACCTTTCACCTTGTACAACTGCCTCTACACCAATAAGCCACCCGTGTACAATGATCACCTTGTACAACTGCCTCTACACCAAGAAGCCACCCGTGTACAATGATTGCTTTGAGTATTACAACACTTTTCCTATAAGCCTTGGTAATGTGTATGAACGTGGACAAGGTCTAGTATAGGAGAAACTTCAGAGAACTTCACAATGGAAATGACTTTTGGTGAAGAACAGAAGTTGGAAAATCAGTTTTCAGATTGACAGAATTTTGGCTTTGGAAAACTGAAGATTTTTCTGGTATTTGACCTTTGGACTAACCACCCTTTATATAGTTGAAGACTAGGGTAAGTTAGGGTAGTTATAGGAGCAATTCAAACAATTGGAACGTTGGAATTCGTTGCACAAAAGACCAGATAACGAAAACTGTCCAACAGTCAGAAACTGCCTATAGTCGACTTGCCTATAGAGTTAGTTGACTAGACAAGGCAATTTTCCTTCTATTAGTCGACTATGTTTGGGTATTAGTCGACTAGGTCAAGAGACGTTGGAGTGACAGTTTTCTGTTTAACTGATTCAAGTCGACTGCAACTAACTGTTAGTCGACTAGACCAGCTATTAGTCGACTATGGTCAAGGGATTAGTCGACTACATTTTGCTATTAGTCGACTATAATTTATTGTCAAGTCGACTAATGCAGAAACAGAGAGTTGGGTCTGTTTTGGACACAAGACTTAGTCGACTAGGGTTTGGGTCAAGTCGACTACACATGTTATTAGTCGACTTGTCATAGGTATTAGTCGACTAATGGACATTGATATGGTGTGTGTGTCAAGGCTTTTTACATGCTATTTCATCTTTACAAAATACATCATATCAACTCTCCTTGGGACATCTTGATCATGTAGAACTCTTGATTCATCATGTGTTAGAGCTCCAAATGACATGCGTCACATAAGTCTTCATCAAACAAGTTCCAACATTCTCCCCCTTTTTGATGATGACGCTTTATGTGCTCAAGTGCTCCCCCTACAGAAAATATGTTATATTTTCCTCCCCCTGCAGAATTTGGGTTATAATAAATATGAAAAGACTTTGTTCTCCCCCTGCAACAAATATATTTGTAAATATATATATTTATCAACTTTTATATGGTACCTGCAAGATAGACGTTAGATGGTACCAAACATAAAAGATCATATTAACCTTTAGGAGTCCAAATCCATTTAGAATTTGGTTTCCACCTGTTAATATACACATAGTTGCAAGAATCACATATATCATGAATGTATGAAGCAATATATGTATTTTTATCATGAAAACTTAAATCTTAGGAATTCATATAAACTTTGTCTTAATTCTTTTTGAAACATGAATAGACTTTCTTTTCACATATGGATTACTAACATATGAAGACTTTTCATTATATCCAATACCATAATGATTATCATGTGACAACTTCTGAAAAGATAATAAATCATTCAATTTTTCTTTTCCTTTATTGAACTTAGTCACATTTTGCAAAAGATCTTCATATTTCTTTTTGAAAACTGAAATATCTTTATTTAAAATAGAAATCCTTTTATTCAAAGATTCAGTTTCCTTTTTCAGAAAAATGTTCTCTTTTATAAACTTCTCATTTTCATTTTTCAAAGATGATATGACTTTTTCAAACTCATCTTGTTGAGAATTTATAGAAGATACTTGTAAAGCATAACATGAATTTTCCTGTAAAAGTTTTTCATTTTCTTTAGACAAAACTTTATTTTTCAATTTTTCATTTTCAGATCAATAAACAATTCATGAAATGCATCAGAAAGTTCAGTAAACGATACCTCATCATCTTCCAGTGCCATGTAACATAGGTTGACACGTTCAGTAGTTTCTTCTTCATCAGAGGAAGAGGAATCACTGTATTCTGATGATGCTTCATAGTTTTTCTTCTTTCTGAACTTTTTGCTCTTGTATTTATCTTTCTTTTTGAGCAAAGGGCAATCCATCTTCATATGACCTGATTTATTGCAATTAAAGCATTTGAATTTACCTTGCTTTAAGAATCACCTGAATTTCTTTGAAAGCATTGCCATCTCCTCTTCATCGTCATTGGAATCGTCCGTGTCGGAGGATGCATGGAAGGCGAGTTCTTTCTTCTTAGAGCGGTGTTGTCGTTCGTCCTTCTTTCTTTCTTCTAACTGCACTTCATATGCCATTAGATTACCGATTAGGTTTTCTAATGTCATAGTTGAGAGATCATTCGCCTCTTCAATGGCGGTTGTCTTCTTCTCCCATTCTGGTGTAAGTGCACGAAGGATCTTACGAATTTTTTCAACTTGGGTGTAGTCCTTTCCAAGAGATGCTAATGAATTGGTAATGTCGGTGAATCTTGTAACCATTTCGGATATGGTTTTATTCTCCTCCATTTTGAATAATTCAAACCTGTGAACAAGAACAGATATCTTAGATTCTTTAACTTTACTTGTGCCTTCGTGTGTTACCTGAAGAGTATGCCATATTTGATTAGCCGAAGTTGCTGTTGACACACGGTTGAACTCTTCTTTGGTTAAGGCACAGAATAGAGCATTCATCGCTTTGGCGTCAAGGTTCGCGTTCTTCTTTTGATCTTTACTCCAAGCGTTGTAGTTGGTGTTGGCTTGGTGTACGATGCTTCTACGATGTTCCAAAGTTCGTAGTTGAGCGATTGTAAGTAGATCTTCATTCTACACTTCCAATAGTTGTAGTTGGATCCGTCAAATAGCGGTGGACATTGTGTAGAGTGTCCTTCTTTGAATTGGGATGAGGGAAACTCCGTTGCCATCTTTGTTGTTGACTTGTACCTGCTCTGATACCAAATGTTGGTCCTGAGATAATGTCAAATGCGGAACTATCTCTGTTGGCAATTATGGATCTAAAAATACCCAAGTCAACACAAAACTAAAAACAAGAAGGATTAACGTTAAGCAAATAAATAAACTTGCAAAAAGGAAAGTAAATCTCAGAAAATAGACAAACGCAAACAAGAGAGATTTATCCTGGTTCGGTCCTCGTGACCTACATCCAGTCCCCAAGCCACCCGCTTGAGATTTTCCTTTATCCTTGATTTTGTACACCCAAAATCACACACATGCACACCACTTGACAAATCCCCTTTGCCAAATGTGTACACTTCTCTTCCACCAAGAGAACACCTTTCACCTTGTACAACTGCCTCTACACCAAGAAGCCACCCATGTACAATGATCACCTTGTACAACTGCCTCTACACCAAGAAGCAACCCGTGTACAATGATTGCTTTGAGTATTACAACACTTTTCCTATAAGCCTTGATAATGTGTATGAACGTGGACAAGGTCTAGTATAGGAGAAACTTCAGAGAACTTCACAATGGAAATGACTTTTGGTGAAGAACAGAAGTTGGAAAATCAGTTTTCAGATTGACAAAATTTGGCTTTGGAAAACTGAAGATTTTTCTTGGTATTTGGCCTTTGGACTAACCACCCTCTATATAGTTGAAGACTAGGGTAAGTTAGGGTAGTTATAGGAGCAATTCAAACAATTGGAACATTGGAATTCATTGCACAAAAGACCAGATAATGAAAACTGTCCAACAGTCAGAAACTGCCTATAGTCGACTTGCCTATAGAGTTAGTCGACTAGACAAGGCAATTTTCCTTTTATTAGTCGACTATGTTTGGGTATTAGTCGACTAGGTCAAGAGACGTTGGAGTGACAGTTTTCTGTTTAACTGATTCAAGTCGACTGCAACTAACTGTTAGTCGACTGGACCAGCTATTAGTCGACTATGGTCAAGGGATTAGTTGACTACATTTTGCTATTAGTCGACTATAATTTACTGTCAAGTCGACTAATGTAGAAACAGAGAGTTGGGTCTGTTTTGGACACAAGACTTAGTCGACTAGGGTTTGGGTCAAGTCGACTACACATGTTATTAGTCGACTTGTCATAGGTATTAGTTGACTAATGGACATTGATATGGTGTGTGTGTCAAGGCTTTTTACATGCTATTTCATCTTTACAAAATACATCATATCAACTCTCCTTGGGATATCTTGATCATGTAGAACTCTTGATTCGTCATGTGTTAGAGCTCCAAATGACATGCGTCACATAAGTCTTCATCAAAATAAGTTCCAACAGCTAGGGCTCGGCCATGGAAGGCTCACCGGCCAGGGATAGCGTCGGAGTTGGCTTGGCTAGGTGGTGGTGCAGGCGGCTCCTTGGAGGAGAGAAGGAGAGAGGGAGAGGCATGAAATTGGAGCGTGAGTAAGAGAGAGGAAGAGAAGAGAAAGAAAATAGGAAGAAAAGAGAAAGATTAGAAGAGAGAAGAGGGAGAATTTGGGAGGAGAAAAAGGAGGAGATGGGCGGTCGTCGGGTGCCAGGGGAAGAGGAAAAGAAGGAGAAGGGAAAAGAAAAGAGAAGAATGAAAAGAAAAAGAAGAGAAGGAAAAAAGGAAAAGGAAAAAGAAAAGAAAAGGAAAAAGAAAAAGAAAGAGAGGATTGAAAAGGAGTGATGGATGGGAGAGGTAATAAACGAAAGGGGGGCCGGTTGGTAGAGTGGGGGAAAAGAAAAAGAAAAAGAAAGAAAGAAAGAAAGAAAAAAGAAAAGGAAAGATTCTGAAAAAAATATAATATTATAATAAAGTCAGAAAATATCGATTGTTCCATAAAATTCCCTAAAAATAACTAGAGATAGAAAACATCATTCTTAAGAATAATACAAAATCAGTTTTCAGAAATAAAATCCCATTTTCAAATTAAAAATCCTGGAGTCAACCGTCGATACTGGTCTACACCGGTTTGGCCGTTTGATAAATTCTGAAAAATCTCAAAAAATGCATAAAGGAGAAAATATGATTTAAGAAGCAATTTGAAAGAGAAATCCAAAAATTCATTTCCAATTATAAACTAAAAATCCTGGAATCAACCAGCGATACTGGCCGACACCAAATCCGGTGGAGTTTTAATAAATTTAGAAAAATCTCAAAAAGAGCATTTAGATAGAAAATGTGATTAAAAAAATAATGTGAAAGCCGTTTCTAGAAATTCAAGTCCATTTGTAAATTAAAAATTTGAGAATCGGTTAGCGATACTGGTCGACACCAGTTTTGAAGATTTGTAATTTAATCCAGAAAAATTTCAAAAAATCATAAAAAATCTAAAATATTAGAAAATGATACATGAAATTGAAATCGGTCAAATCTGAATACCTAAAGACCAAATCGAGCAATACTCTCGGATCGGGTCTCCGGTTCAGACTAGGGCTGACTCTAAGTCCACGAATCTAGATCCAAGGCAAAATAATTATATAAATAATTCATATAACAAAACAAATATAAGAAGTAAATAAAAAAATATGATTAGAAAATATGAATACGCAACTAAGTATGTATTTTGGGAGCGGGGTGTTACACCTTCGAGCATAGAGTTTGGCGATTTTCTATCATCGACTATGCCTTGCATGACATATTGCCCGATGATCCCAAGGCGACGTCCATTCAACGACGGTCCCCTCAGTTTTATTATGATCCGGAGGTGAAGATGCTTTATCTCCATTCATATGATGGTGTACTTCTTTGTTTCCTATCCAATTTTGAGGCAAAAGTACTCAAGGAAGCTCATGATGACATATGCGATACCTATCAACCCGGTCTAAAGCTGAAGGATTTACTGCGCAGGCTTGGCTATTACTGGTCGATGATGATTGCCGATGCAGTGCAGTTTGTAAAATGGTATAAAGCTTATCAAATCCATGCGGATTTCATACGTTAATCTCCAAAGCTGCTCCACCCCACAGTCGCTTATGGCTATTCGAAGTATGGTGAATCGATGTTGTAGGACCCATCAGTCCTCCATCAGTGAAAGATAATTGCTTTATCCTTGCTATAACCGATTACTTTCCTAAGTGGGCAGAAGTCGTGCCGCTCATTGAAGTTAAAACTACCAATGTCATTAACTTCATCAAGAAACGCGTCATACATCGATTTGGTGTCCCCAGAGGATCATCCACGACAACAGTCCTCAATTTACGAGCCAGTCATTCTATCAGTTTCGCGACAAGTACCAAATATAGAATGTGGCTTCAACTTTATATAACCCGCTGCCAATGAGTTAGCAGAAGCATTCAACAAGACGATCATTAAACTCTTAAGAAGTTTGTCTCTGTAAGCAAATGATATTGGAACGAAAAGCTTGGAGAATGTCTTTGGGCTTATCGAACGACGGTCTGAACCACTATAGGCAACACGCCTTTCTCTCTGGTCTATGGGTGTGAAGCAGTCCTACCCTTGAAAATCCAGATACCATCACTTCGGGTTACTTTAGTAGCAAAGATGACATAAGGAGACTACAAGAGGTTACGTCTCCAAGAACTTGAAGCGCTAGATGAGAAGCGCTACAGGCTCAACAACGTATTTATCTATGTCAGGCTTGAATCTCCAAGGCCTTCAACAAAAAGGCCAAAGAAAGAATTTTCCAGAAAGGATATTTGGTCTTAGCCATCAGGCGACCCATGGTCATGACGCACAAGACTAAAAGCAAGTTCCAAGCCAAATGGAACGGACCATTTGTAGTAGAGACAATTTACTCAAATGGAGCATATCGCTTGTTGAATCCAAACGGCGATACACTCATGATACCGATCAACGACAAATTCTAGAAGAAATGCTATCCATGATCAAGTTAACACTACACCTCTGATCACTTAGTCAAATTCATTTGACTATAGTATTCCCCCTCGGAATTGAGCCAATCAAGCGTCGGGAGACAATGCTACATGATGTCAATATTGAAGACATTAGGAAGGATTCCATGAGGAACATTAGCTCCTCGCTGACACCCAACGAAATCTCGGGGCATATCAAATTACCTCAGCGGAGTTCTTAATGTCATGTTAACAATTACGTCTGATGATACTCCTCGAAATTCTCCTTTTAATCCCCGTGGAGTTTGTACTCACTTCTTTAATCCCCAGTGTAGTTTTAAAAGTCATTTGCGGAACGAAGACCTTAAGAGTACACCATGTTACTTGAAGTAACATAACGATTCTACGCCTTTAACGACTAAGGATGAAGGAAAGGGTTGGCTTTTAATCCAAACAAAAACTCCTCGATAACTCATCATGCTGAGGGAAATAGCATGAATAGCCTAACTAAAATGTTAGCTGGTAAAGGCGCACCAAAGCTGTTGATAGCTGAGGGTTTACTAAAAATCCTAAGAGACCCGATCTCATTTTAGATCTGAAGCCCTCGATGGCTAAGGATAGAGGAGAAAGTTGGTTTTTAAGCCCAACAAAAAGTCTTTGACAACTCATCATGCTGAGGGAAATATCATGGCTAGCCCAACTCAAACGGTAGTTGGTAAAGGCACACCAAATTTGTTGAAAGCTGAGGGTTTGGTAAAAATCTTAAGGGATCTGATCCCATTTGATTTCCCCTCCAAAGTCCCTTACTAATTCCCGTTCATGGGATGGTAAGACCACATAAGGTTGTATTCATTTTTCTAGTAAAATGAATCACAGGTCGAAACTGTCACGTTAAAGCTTACACCTCTGACAGTAATACCTTTGAATATCCCCAACTGATTAAACTTTGCTTGTCATTCGCTCCAATAGAATGGCGGGTCCACTTAAATAGTTGTTACTTAAAGCTCACATCTCTAACAGTACATGAACCCTTGTCAAGTTATAATCATAACTTTGACAAAGTCACTTTTATAAATCCCTGAGCAGAGAATTTGTCAGGATCGCTTCGGACAAAATCCCATTCTAATTCCCCAGCAAGGAATTTGGTTATCAAACCCCCACAGGAATTTCTATTCGTCACGTTAATGATTACATCTGATAACAATTCCATAAATTCACGAACGGAGTCTCAAGGAATGATGATCTCCCTACACTCCATTTCAACTATCCAGCAAGTTTTCAAATTGTCACGTTAATGATTACCTCTGACAGTTTTTTCAAAATTCCCCTGGAGTCGATGATGTCACGTTAACGATTACCTCTGACATACTCCTACAAATTTTCATGGAAAACACTGAATTCTCTACAATCCCTTATGTGATTCCTATTAAATCCCCAACGAGTTTTTGATAGATTCACCTCAGAGTCATTACTACCCTTTGCAGCCCCCAGTGGACTTTTTGGTTATCACGTTAACATTATACCTCTGACAAATTCCTAGTCCCCATTGGAGCATTTGCCATGTTAAGCAATTACCTCTGACAAAACTTCAAAAGCTTTTCCAGGTTTTGTTCCTGACAAGTTTTAGGAGCGCTGTCTCCTAGTCCCCGGCAGAATTCTCTAGCAACATTCTTACATTTGCAGAGAACAATCAATTTCTTACCAATTCCCTTCCATAGAATGGTAGGACCACACAAAGCTGTATTCATCTTCTTAATGAGGTGAATTATAGAACAAACTCGTCATATTAATACTATACCTCTAACGGTAAAATCTTGATGTATCCCTAGCGGATCAAGATTCCACTTGTTACTCTCTCAATTGAATGACAGGTCTACTCAAATTATGCAAGCCGCACAGCCAAATGGTCGTCCCGTTAACATTACACCTCTGATAATTTCTTCCAAAAGTTCTCCAATGAACTACTAATTTCTCCATGAAATCAAATCACATTCCCTAGGGGAACAACTCTTTTTCCGTCACGTCTAGTTCACCACCTATGAACGACAAGACTCTAAGCTTGGTGGCTTCTCAAACGGTTATGTCCATATTATCTCTGAACTGACAAATAGCCAAATCTCATCTTTTAGTCTGATAGGGACTACTTTTTTGCCGTCATTTCCAGTTCGCCACCTCTGAAAGGCAGGGCTCTGAGTCTGGTATCTCCTAGTCGGTTATGTCCAGTTTATCACCTCTAAACCGGTGGAAGTGCAGGTCTTTTCCCTTTTATAGTACTCAAGTTGTTATGTCCAGTTCACCACCTCTGAACAGATGAGTCTATAACTTTGTTCTTCTTTCCCCTGTCAGGGCCGAGAGTTCTTGCTGTCAAGTTAATACGACTACCTCTGAATAGTGAATTGTGAGCCTGGTGTTATGTCCAGTCAATCACCTTTGAACCAACGGGTGCCCAGATCCAATTCACTCTTGCGGTTCCCAGTGGGCTAGCTGCCAAGTTAATACAACTACCTGTGGCAGCAGATTTAGAATTTAGAATCTTAGTCTATCATGTCCAGTCAAACACTTCTGAATAGATGGGTCCTTAAAATCGGATTCACCTTTCGTTTATTGTCATATCTAGTGCGTCACCTATGAAAAGTAAGCACTCCGAGTTTGGTTATTTCTAATCGGTTATGTCCAGCCCGTCACCTCTGAACTGATGAATTCAATCTCGTCCTTCTTTATCGTTATATCTATTTCGTCACCTCTGAACGATAAAACATCATATCTAGTTATCCCTAATCAGTTATGTCCAGTTCATCACCTCTGAACTGACAGATATTCAGATCTAACTCTCTAAGTCCAGTATGGACTGTTTCTTCGCTGTCATGTCCAGTTAATCACCTCTGAACAGCGAACCCTCTTTCTAGTGATTCCTAACCTGTCATGTCCAGTCAATCACCTCTGAATAGACGAATTCCTAGATTTATTCTCTTTTATCCCCAGAGAATTCTTATTCTTGGACTAACTTTATCATGATTCATAACCTCCAAATAATGTCGATCTCAATCTTAATTCTTTCAGGATTTTCACTTGGTGAATTTTCAACCTATGTTTTCCTAAATGAAAGACTTATATTACTTATGGGTAATCATACAAGCAGAAAAGAAGACATCAAGAGGAGAAAATAAGTCAAATAAAATTGATTGCATTATATCAAGTTTGTCTCTCATATAATCAAAGCTTTGACTCAAGAACAGACTGTCTGTGTTTCCTACTCTCTCTGGCTCCGGTAATGGAATCATATTCCAGCTTCATTCGGTTGAAAAGCACTTATCTAGACTATGAAAGACTGAGCTTCCTCCAACACCGACTTTCCTTACTCACGCGGAGAAGAGTGACAAGGCTAAAATCGGAAAAGACAAATATATTTGTTGAAAGGTATTAAGTGATGACAAAAAGGAGATTGTCATAAGGCCTATCCTTATTATGTAATACGATATTACCCAGATATGTTTAAGCCTAATGCCAACAAGTTGTAATACAATATTTCTGAGGGAATACACACCACCTTGGCATTTCACGAACATCTTGGACTCCAAACATGACGGTGGGCTTCTGGTAAATTACCCTCCTATTATCTTCAAATACAATGGTAGCCCATATACCCCCTCATGTTACCTTCGATGAAGATTATTTTAAGGCGTCCCAGTGTGTTCTCATCACTAAAAAATGAAGCTTGGCCCTGGGACTGGAAATGCGCACCCTCATCCATCTCTTTCACTGATCCAAACAAACTGTTTAATAGGCTGAGAGCGTAATTCACTGCAAAGAAGCAAAAACAAGCATGTCAGTAAACAAAAAGAATAAATATGCAAAAATCATGAGCCATGCCCAACAGGCTGCTAAGACTTAGCTTTGCTCAGAAAAGCCAAGATCTAGCCTCGCCTAGCTAGCTACAATGTAGCTTCGCATAGGCTGCATAGAGCCGCACTTCAATGGGAAAAGACTAAGCCTCGCCTACAAGGCAGGTTAGCTTCACCGGAGAGGTTAAGGCATAACCTCGCCTATAAGATAGGATAGTCTCGCATGAGAGGCTGAGGCATAGCCTTACTTGCAAAATAGGTTGACCTCACCTGAGACGATGAGGTGTAGCCTTGCCTCTTGGCCAAGGCGTAGCTCTGCCTATAAGGCAAATCTAGCATTGCTTTTTAGCCATGACGTAGCTTCGGCCAAGAAAGAATAGACTGTTCACCCTGAAGCTGACTTCGAATTCTATCATGAGACATAATGTAAAAGCCCTAAGGGCTAACTTCGCCTTGAAGCTCGAGAAGAAATCTTTTGATTTCCAATCTCGCTGTGGGAAATTAAAAGGGAAATTAAAATCCTTAAAATTCAATAAAGCCAAAGTCAAGGGAGATGAACTCCCTAAGACCACCAATTTCTGGAGAGTCTTATCAAGTCAATGGTGAAATAGCCAAAATCTGCTAGAGAAGAGATTAAAAGATCCCTAAAAAGTGAAAATATACCCATTCTTGATCCTTAATTGGCTAGAGGAATGACAGTCATTGCCATGAAGGCGGCAATCTCCTTGCTTGAGCGCTATTCAGGCACAATAAATCATGAAACTAATCTTGTGATGACATTAGTCTTGAGGAGATGAAGAGATATAGTCTCTGAAAAAGCTTGAATGCTTCAGAGAGAAAATAACTTCTCTCTAAAGCATTCAACCCGGGCGGCTTTTATAGACAATATGGTGTCTAGTTTCTCCTTCTCGAGAAGGACACAAGCTATCATTTTCAAGGATTTGAATGCCAAAAATCCGGGGTGAAAACCCTAATTAAAATCTCTAAAGAGATGAAGAAGTATTTCGAAAATCTAAAAACAGCCTTTAGCTTCACCTCTTAAAAAAGAGTGCAAGATGTCGTGTCATATTTTGAAACGACAGTAGGAGGGTAAACTCTTATGGCGAAGCTTCGCCATACAGACAAGCCATCAACTTTGCCAAATGGGCAAGAGCTCCATTGGATCAAATGCTAGCTTCGCCCATGCTAAATTCTGCTTAGAGTTTTAACTTCACTACAAAGGCAAAGCTACATCATAACCCCAAAGGCTAACTTCACCAACTAGGCAAAGCTCTACTGAGAGCTAAGTTTTAGCCTCACCTAAATGGCTCTCTGGCTGACAAATGCAATAACTGCCAATTCAAAGTATTTCGAAGTCTGTCCCAATCTACCGCGAACTTTGAAAACTTTGAAGGGGATCTTGTTGATAGTTACAAAAGATAAACTCCCAAACTGCTTTCCAATTGGTCTGACAATGTCTAATTTCTCGACACTTCAAAAAGACAAGCCGTAAAACAAGCTGATGACTAATCCATTAGCAAGCACAACATAGTTAAACTCTAGCTTCACATTGCTGAGTCAACTGGCTACATTCTCTATCTTCGCATGAAGCTTTACATAGTCCTGCTGAGCTAAGTCATAGACTCGCCAGAAGCAATAACCTTCTCGAAAAGGCTAATGATGCCAAACAAAGACATAGCCTCGTGTTCGAAAAAAAAATGGTGCGCAAAAGCGTGTGAGCATAGATGTGGAATGTATGCTAAGAAAGATGCTAATGTTTACTCGAAACTACCATTATAGATAAGTAGCTAATAGGGGCAGAACTAGCACTTGAAAATGTGTGTTTTATTAAATCAATGTAAGAGCATGCGTGCTAATGTTCCCTATATACTTTTGTTATAGCATTGGCTCAACGGGTCGAATCCACAAGGACGGGAAGCGATAGAAGCATTAACAGATTTTATTCACGTGTTTTGTTAATAACTCTTCTTTGTTAAAGAATGAGAAAAGAAAAAAGAAAAGAAATCCAAAAGTGATAGGTGAGAAGGCGATAAACACGCGAAGTGAAAACAAATGAGAAGTGGTTGTGAAAAATGAAATGAAGTGAAAAGTAAAGTGATGTAGGAACTGATTTGGAAAACCAAAATAGAAAAGAACTTGGGGTGAAGAAGATGAAAACAATGATGATCTAAGAAGGTGGTGAAGACATCGATAGAAAAATGATAAAAAGGTTTTAAAAATGATTTTTAAAACAAAGTAAAAGAATGTTGAAAACTATGAAAGAAAACTCATGGCTACTAACTACTAATTGCTTCACTAACCATGTTAACCTCTTAGTGATAGTTGCCTCACATAGATTCTTGGCCATCACTAGTCCTTGGCTTCAAGAGATGATACAAAGCATGGCTCATAAGAAGGTTCTTCCACATTCAAACACATCCATTTCACAAAACAAGTTGCAAGCTACTATTAGATCATCAAAACCGGTAAAGTGAGCATGAAATAAAGAAGACATTGCAAGTTAGCTTGTTAGTGGGTTAGATATTAGAATGTATAATGTTAGAATCCATCATCATTAGCCATCAATGGCTCTTGCAAGAGCAAGGCCTTGTAGAGGCTATTAGATTCATGTGGATTATGAAGTAAGAGGTTAGATGATTAGTGGTTAGTAGTTAGATTGCCATAAGAAGGAAAACTAGCTAAGTATCATGTAGAAGATATAGAAGATTACAATGGGAAGAAAGGCGACATATTTACATAGATTGTTACCATCTATAACATCAATATCTCTCTCTCTTTGAATCATCTCAGCCCTTCTACAGGATCTAAAACAAAATGAAAATACAAAAGAAAAGAAAAGAAAGAAGAACATCTACACTACTGTACTATACTAAAAGAGAGAAAACCTAGCCTACTCGCTGATCTGCTTGCGTTTCAGGTCTCTACAGGGATATATACAGGCAATAGGAGGTTCCAGAAGATGAGACGAGGCCACATGTTGAAAATCGACGTGTGGCTCGCCAAGATGGCCGCAAAAATGCGGCCATAGTTGCATTTTCGTGGCCATACCAGGGACATGGGTCCCTGGTTTTGGTGAGCAGACTCGCTTTGGGGACCTCTCAGATATTCTTGGATTCGGGTATTTGTGTCCGGATTTTCGTCAGGCATGCACAACATCTAAATTCAATATATCTTCTAGAAACTCTCTAACTTGGCCTCCAAGAAATCCGGATTTAATTACTCGAAAATAGGTTTATTTAAGCTCTTGTTACCCTTTTGCCCTTCTAGTCTTGTTTATCTATAAAAGAGAACAAAACACGGTTTAGAAACGATATTTTATTCATAAATCGGTAGGAAAATGTGATATAAAAGTGCAATATCATAGACTAATCACACCCCACACATATCTTTTTGCTCGTCCCGAGCAAAACAAGAAAAATAAAAACTATTCTACAAATGTTATTACACCACTTTCGCAGGTGACGCGATTGCACTGAGCGTGTGCAATAAGCCGTTAAACTTTTATGTTTCTCCTAGAGGAGGAGTGTTGTCTCCTGAGGGTTTTTTAGCGAATTGCACCCACAAAATCTATAAAAAAAGAAAACAAATGTTAGTGTTTTGAAAACGCATTTTGAAAGATAGACAAGTTTTCAAAATATTTTTGCAAAAATTTAAGCGATCTAAGATTATAAGTCCACCAAAAATTATTCTCCCTTAAACTTAATCTCTATGCAAGATCTTATCTTCAATTAAGGTTAGAATTCAAAATTAGATTGAATATTTTATCCTTCAGAAAATCTAAATAATATGCACTTTTTGATAATGAAGATTTCTGGGATTTCAACCCTAACCATCAAGCCATTTATTTATATATATATATATATTTCTTTTTCTTCTCTTTGTTTTCTTAGGCTTTCTAGTTTACCCGGGTAGTAAGCCTTTCACCGATGACTCCCAAACCAGATGGTCTTAGGTCACAAGATGAGAAAACATCCCTCGAGTTTTAGGACTCGAGTAAATAAGGCCACAAAACTAAAGGGGATTATTTGTTTCTTATGACCACAGTTAGCCGTGAATAATTATGCTTCTTGAGGCATAATTATCCAGTTTAATAAGTGGTTTTTTTCCTTCATATATACCATAAATTTTCTTTCTTTTTATTTATTTTATGGTATTTAAGGTCTTTATTTCCATCCCAAAAATTGTGTAAGTGTGAAGTGCTTACTCTCCAAGGCAAAAAATTCAAGATAAAATTATCTCTCCAATCTCTCTTACTTAACCTATAATTTTAAACAAGATCCATTATTTCGACTAGGTTTAAGATGTCATAATTAAGGTTTCCGTAATTTCTAAGATCATCTTAAATTTCTTAAAAATAGATCAAAACTTTGTCTCTTGTTTCAAATAGTTTTAAAGAAAGGAAAAAAATCCTATACAAAGGAAAATTTCTAAGAATATCCTAAAAGAAGTGAAAAAGGAAAAAAAAATCTAAAAACTCTATATTAGTAAACCCTCCCCACATTTATCTCATGCTTTATCCTCAATGCATCATGAATGTATGAATGCATGAAACAAATAGAGAGGGAAGGAAAAATCACCTCAAGATGGTGGCTCTGGTGGTGGTCTAATTGGTCCACGAAATGCGGCCCAATCCAATTTGCTGGAGTTCGGAGGAACTTACCACAGACCTCTATAATACAACCCACTAAAATGATGTATATATGAAATTTTTATTATGAATTTTATCCCATCTAATATCAAAAATTTTAAAATAATTTCAGAGTCAATTTTATCAACACCCTTGTTCCAAAATGGAGTGTGAAAAGATGGAATGATTGATTTGGACTTAGGAAGTACAAGAACTACTACTGACTCAGGAATTTGACTTAAGTCAAGTAAAGGTTCAGGAGTCAAAATTGGTTCAGGAATCGGGTCCAAATCAAGAAGTTGAAATTCTACTCCATATTCATTTCCCCACAACGGAATGTGACTTTCTAAGATAGGTGATTCAAGTTCAAGAATGACATGTATGAGAATCAAAACTGACTCTAAAATGTTGCTCAAATCGGGTAGCAAAACAGGAGTCATTATTGATTCAGGAATTTGAACTGGATCACAAATTTGAGGATTGAAGTCACATTCTTGTCTGAGTTCAATTTCATAATAATGAGAACTTGCCAATTTGTCAATGTGATTTTAAAAATAAGAAATTGGTCAAGTTCAATTTGTTGATCATAAAAGATTGGTGATTTAATTTCACGATGGACTGGCACAGGATTCAATACTAACTCAGAAAAAGGATTGAAATTACGTAAAACACCTGAGTCATTATTGAATCAGGAAGTGGAATTGAATTACCAAGTTGAGGTTCATGATCGCATTCATTTTCAAGTTCAATTTCAGGAAAGGGATAACTTGTCAAAATGTTAATGTGGTTTTCAAAATTTGGAGTTTGATCAAGTTCAAATGGATGTGCTAAAATTGAATCTTGGTTTTCCAAAACAACATGATTCCTAGTCCAGATCAATAGAGTTAGAGATATTTGAATTGGTCAAAGGTTGATAAGAGTCAGTTTTCTCATTCCTATGAATGTTAACCAATTGCCTCAGTTGTGTTCTTACCTATCGATAGACTGGGTAAAATATTTTTGAAATTGTTGTGAGATCTCATGCAAGATTTCTATACTATTTTCTAGCTCAGATTTTTCTTTGAATGGTTGTTATAGAAAGGGAGTGTAGGAATCTTGGTTTTGAAAAAACTGTGAAGATTGTGAGTCCAACAAGTTTTGAGATTGTCGCTCGGACTCATTCAAGAGTTCCTTAGTCAATGCCAAGATAGATGTTTGATCATTTTGAAGAGGTGGGACTGAGTAAGACTCTTGAAAATATTGTGAAATTGGAGAGGCCAACATTTTCTGAAATTGTCGCTCAGCCTTTTGCATGTTGGCTTCTATACTCTTTTCTAACTCAGATTTTTCTTCTATGGGTTAGTCTAGAAAAGGAGTATAGAAAGCGAAATCGGGGAATGAATATTGTGAAAGTCGTGGACAAGGTGGATAAGGAGGTTGAAAATTTGACTCGGGGGAGGTGAATCCCCATTGACTCTGTGAAGAGTTGAAATTATTTTGAAAATTATGGTCATAAGATTGGGGATATAGGTTATATTGATTCGGATAAGTCCAACCCGGTATATTTGGTTGGTTCATATTGTAAAAAGTCGAGTTGAAATAATCCGAATCAAATGGGGTCGATGTGAAGTATGGATTCATATTAAGATTGAAAGAATTGTTGTTGTTGAATTCTATTTCACAAACAATCACAAACAAAAAAGAAAAAGCAAACAAACAAACAAAAAGAAAGAAAAAGTTAAAACCAAGCCTATACTAGGGTTGATCTAGACCTAGTTGACTCCTTACTGGTCGATTACCTGGGGAAGGTTGTTGTATGAATCTGACCACAAGCTAATCGATCAGGTAGGGGCAAAATATAGTGGGAGGTATCAGTGCATAAGCAACGGGCCTTAATTACGCCAAACCACGGTATCTTTGAGGCGTAACCTCTTAATCCCTAACTTTAGACATTGATTTCACAAGAGTGACATTAAAAATAAGTTCCACCCTCGGTCAATCTCTTAATGAGTCTGAGATGTCCCTAGGGGCCAACGTCTATCAATTTTTAGATTAGGGCTTTGGTTGTTTGAGTGTTTTGGGATAAGGAAGGGTGTGAAATCCCCACCTTATCTTGTATTGGGTTTTGCCCTTAATTTCAATTCGTGCAAGTGTGCAATATAGACAAGAATATAACACAAAGTGAGTAAATCACCCACGTGTTTGTCCTATGTTATATGCAATGCCATATATACACCTCAGTCCAGATCACAACAACAGAACAAAATACAGTATATTGGAATTGAATTTGATATGTGCCTAAATGCAAATGTCTAAACCGTTTTAAAAGGGCTCAAATATCATATTTTAGTTTTTCAATTATTGTACTGTGTAGGCAATCAAAGCAGAAAAATAGCAGCAGCAATACAACAATATATGCAACTTGCAAAATCCCTGCAAAAGATGAAGCTCAGATGTCACAACAATGCCATGTTTCCACGGCCTTTTTGGCTTTTTCACAACAAAATAAGGAAGTAGGGTCCCTGCTTTCTAGAGCAGGAAATGCAAGCAAGACTATACTTCTGCAATGCTAAGTTTTTGTGAGGATTGACCTGCACACCAAAACAGAAAAGAAAATGTTAACAAAAACGTGAGTTTAAACCATTCCCATCCCGGCAATGGTGCCAAAATTTGATCGGGGCAGAACCAACACTTGAAAATGTGTGTTTTATTAAATCAATGTAAAAGAATGCATGCTAATGTTCCCTCGATACTTTCGTTACAGCATTGGCTCAACGGGTCGAATCCACAGGGACGGGAGGCGATAGAAGCATTAACAGTTTTTATTCACGTGTTTTGTTAATAATTCTTCTTTGTTAAAGAATAAGAAAAGAAAAAAGAAAAGAAATCCAGAAGTGATAGGTGAAAAGGCGATAAAAACGCAAAGTGAAAACAAATGAGAAGTGGTTGTGAATCGGTAAAACAAAACAAGAAAACAGAAATGAAGTGAAAAGTAAAGTGATGTAGGAAGTGATTTGGAAAACCAAAATAGAAAATAACTTGTGGTCAAGAAGATGAAAAAAATGATGAATTAATAAGGTGGTGAAGATACGATAGGAAAATGATAAAAAGATTTTGAGATTGATTTTTAAACAAAGGAAAAAGAATGAAGAAAACTATGAAAGAAAACTCATGGCTACTAACTACTAATTGCTCCACTAACCATACTAACCTCTTAATGATAGTTTCCTCACATAGATCCTTGGCCATCACCAGTCCTTGACTTCAAGAGACGATACAAAGCATGGCTCATAAGAAGGTTCTTCCACATTCAAACACATCCATTTCACAAACAAGTTGCAAGCTACTATTAGATCATCAAAACCGGTTAGAGGTGAGCATGAAATAAAGAAGACATTGCAAGTTAGCTTGTTAGTGAGTTAGATGTTAGAATGTTAAAATGTTAAAATCAATCATCATGAGCCATCAATGGCTCTTGCAAGAGCAAGGCCTTGTAGAGGCTATTAGATTCATGTGGATTATCAAGTAAGAGGTTAGATGATTAGTGGCTAGTAGTTATATTATCATGAGAAGAAAAATTAGCTAAGCATCATGTAGAAGATGTAGAAGATTACAGTGGAGAAGAAAGGAGACACCTTTACATAGATTGTCACCATCTATTACAACAATATCTCTCTATCTCTCTCTGAATCATCTTAGCCCTACTACAAGATCTAAAACAAAATGAAAATACAAAAGAAAAGAAAGGAAAAGAAGAATATGTACACTACACTACACTACACTATAAGAGAGAAAACCTAACCTACTCGCTGATCTGCTTGTGTTTCAGGTCTCTGCAGGGATATATATAGGCAATAGGAGGTTCCAGAAGACGAGACGAGGCCACGCGTCGAATATCGACGCGTGGCTTGCCAAGATGGCCGCGAAAATGCTGCCATAGCCGCATTTCCGCGGCCATACCAGGGACATGGGTCCTTGTTTTAGCGAGCAGTTTACCCTTACTTCGGGGACCTCTCAGATATTCTTGGATTTGCGTCTAGATTTTCGTCAGACACGCGCCAACGTCTAGATTCAATGTATCTTCTAGAAACTCTCTAATTTGGCCTCTAAGAAATCTGGATTTAATTACCCGAAAATGGGTTTAATTAAGCTCTATTACCCTTTTGCCCTTCTAGTCTTGATTATTTGCAAAAGAGACAAAAACACGATTTAGAAATGATATTTTATTCATAAATTGATAGGGAAATGTGATATAAAAGTGCAATATCGTAGACTAATCAGTAGCTAAACAGGTTGTATCCACAAGGAGGGGAAGCGATAGAAGCATATGTTCGGTTCATTATTTGTTTCAAGAAATTCTTCTTTTGTTTCAAAGAATTTGAATAAAAACAAAAGAGAAAAAAGTTTGAAAAGTGTTGGTTGATGGTATGTGAAAACAAAGTAAAGGTGATTGGTTTGTAGAAAATGTGAAATGAAAAAGAAAAGCGAAGTAAGACAGAAGAAGGCGGTAGAAAAACTAGTTTCTTAAAAAAGAACAAGTAAAAGAAAACAGTTCTGTGAATTCAAAATAGAAAAGTAATTTGAAGTAGAAAGAAAATGAAATGAAACAAGTTTTAGAAGAGGATTTGAAAGGAAAATAGATAGAAGAATTTGAGAAAAATGTAAAAGTGAAATTTTCTTTTAAAAAGAGAAGTTTTGAAAGTTGGAGAAGGATCATGGCTAACTAATCTTCTATGCACTATTAACATACTAGCCACTTTGATGAATTATGCCTCAATTTGAAGTCATTGGCAAAGTATACCCTTGGTTCTTCAAGCATAAATGATAGTTCAATGGATGGAGTGATCTTCTCTAACTTGGTAATGTCGCCTCAATGGATCATCAGCTCTTAATCGGTACCCAAGTATGGAACATAAGATGAAAGAACACCTAGAGGGGGTGAATTGGTGTAATGCTAATCTAATGGTCAATAATGTAGAATTAAAAACTTTTACACTAACAAAATAGATATCCAAAGAGTGAAACCAAATTTCTTGTGAAGGACTCTAGAACTTCTCTCAAGAATCCTGTAGATTAAGAGTTGAGCTGCTTCAATAGATCTCTTAGAATAATACAAGTGTAAGTACAATATCAGCCATGAATAGATGAACAATAATAGCAATGCGAGATATAAAGAGAGTGGAGTTTAGATAGATAGCTAAACGCAAACACAAAGATATGTTTCGAGGTTCGAGCACCAAGCTCTACGTCCCCGCCTTCACCGCGTGAAGGATTTCTACTATCTCCACCAAGGAACTCCACAAAGAATACAAACTCAATTCTCTACACAAGAGGAGACGCAAAGCCAAGGCACAAAGTCTATGCACAAAGCAATCACCTTTACATAAGAGGGAAGGTACAAAGCCAAAGTACAAAGCAAAAGAGTAGTTATAACACTTGATGATCACAAAGATTACAAACAACACCTGTCACAGTACAAGATCCTAGAGCATAGATTTTGCAATAAATAGCTCAAGCTTGTGAGAAAACAAAGATTTTGAAAATGAAATATAAAAGAAAACACTTGGGAAAACTTCTTGAATGATATAGAAATTTGAAACTTGAATCTTAAAATTTCTGAAAACTTATTTTTTTATTTTTCAAAACTTTGAAACTAAATAGAGATATGGATTTTTAGCTCAAAAACTCTTTAAAAACTTGTTCAAAAACTCTGTTTAAGGTGAGAGATTTAACACTTGAAAATCTTCTCAAAAACTCACCCAAAAACCCATATTTATAGGTTCAATAAGAACTAACCATTTTGGTCAAATCACAGGCAAGAGAGACCTATTGGTCGACCAGGCGGTCGACCACCAACGGTCATATTTTTTATCATTGGGGATTATCAGTCGACCGGGCGGTCGACCGATGAAACCTGAGAGTTCTACAGAGACAGTCGGTCGACCGGACAGTCGGCCGATCTCCTAACTCTCATGGGCTATGCACATTGGTGCACGTCGGTCGACCACTCAGTTGACCGACAGTGCAAATGTGCTCTGCAGTCGGTTGGCCATGTGGTCGACCGGCTCAGCCTAAAAACTACATAATATGAAACATTTAAACATATTTTTAAATCCCTATTAAATCTCAATAAATCCTAATAAATTCCACAAAAATAAGTTCATGTAAATTTATTGAAGTACAAACATGTGTGACCAAAAATCAACACATATTGCAAACATATGAACTTGTTTTTGAGGTAAAGAAATTTCTATCTTTAAACCAAAGCCGTATTTTTTTGAAAACCAAACTTTTAAATGAAAACTAGATTTTCCTAAACTCCATAAATACAAAAATAAGTTGTTCAAACATATTTGAAGCTCAATAATATGTGGATACACAAACAAAATGATATGAGTTGTTTTTGATGAAAATAAAATACGAAACGTAAACCGGTTGAACTGAAACCAAACTTGTGTGTGTAAGCTTGAGCAATTAAAACTAATCTATTCTTTACAAGAGATCTTAAATCAATAACTCTAAACTCAAGTCTTTTTGTAGATCTTCTTCTCCAATTAGACTTGATCCAAACTTGATTCTCCGAGCTAGACTCCTCTTTGAGAGCTTGATATGTTCTATAAGCTTGAGCTCTTGAATCACCATTTGTCAGCTCCAAACTTGACTTTGAGCCTTTTGGTGAAGTTAAACATCAATTAAGATCTTGATCAATATCTGAAACTTAAACACAACAAGATCATTAGTACTATAACTACTGAGTTAGTCATCATCAAAACTAGAGTGATAGGCTTTTGGACCAGTAGTCTCCCCTTTTTTTTATGATGACAAAATTTATGGAGTTATATATGCATGCAAAAGCTCCCCCTTAACTCCTGCATAACATAAAATATATAGATATTTCATGTAAGCTCATAGATATCAAATAAATAATGAACATAAATCATGAATATAAATACATATATGCAAACATAGAATACAAGCATGCATATATAAACTCTAAAATCTCTCCACCTTTTTGTCAATTCATCAAAAATGATACATAAAATAAAGTACATGTGTATGCGATATAAATCTATGAAGAGAGGAGACGCAAAGTTAACTCCCCCTGCATACATGTATTACATGAAGAATGGATGACTAGACCCTAGCTCATATAAACATAGTATACAATGAATAGACGGAGATATTAAACTCCCCCTACACACGTATATGATATAGAGAAGAAAGGCCAAGCTCTTCCTAAAAAAATACACTTATCATAAGTTTATATTTAGAGTTGATGTTAAGTTAACTCTCCTTGCATATAGGCAATAAATATCAAAACAAATTTGAAAACAAAATGAAAATTTGATTTTCTAATATACCATTTGTAAAAACAAAACAAGAATGCCAATTTAAAAGGATAATAGTTGTAAGATACCAATTATAAAACAAACATGAATACCAATTGGAAAACTAGAATCCAATTGAAAATTGAAAATAATTTTGAAACCATCATGGATACCAATTTGAAAAATAATTTTGAAATGCAATCATGGATACCAATTGAATAGAAAGTGAAAGCCAATTATACCAATTTTGAATTCTAAATAATCTTGAAAACTAGATATCAATTGTGATAATTGATATCAATTGAAAATATGAGCTATTAAAATATTTTTCTTAAAAAATAGAGAATAAGATACCAATTAAAATTTAAATCAAGAAAGTTCTCCCCCTTTTTGAAACAATCACAAAACTAATGCATAAGCTTTGAAAAGTGATGATATCAATTGAAAGTGATACCAATTTATACATTAAAGTATATTCAAGCCATGCAAAAAGAAGCTTGTGCTAAAACATGCACAGAACATATACGAAACATGCACAATCAATCAAATCATATATATGTATGTATGTTAATTAATATAACATTCATAATAAGAGCATACATATATAAATAAACAAGAACGAATATAGAAAAATCAATTATCATGGGAATCATGTGTATAACTCATTGAAATCACCAATCTACATGCACATGTTAAGAAATAGTTATTTAAGCAAAACAAGACATGATCACCCAACCAACCTCCCACTTAGGGTAGATATTATCAAAAGTAATAATTTGAAAATAGTTGAGTAGTTTGAAAACAAGTGAAGAATGGAAGAACTAGTTTAAAATAGTTTTGAAAACTAGTTCAAAATTCTTCAAATATAAAACCAATCATATGCATTTCGTAAAAATTGCATACTACAAACAAATTGTCACTCTAGGTCTATATAGTATATACAAGCTCATAATGCAAGGAACAAAATTCATTTGCAATCCTATGAGTAAACATAAAGGTGAGTGCACGAAATTCATGTAAATAATATTTTTATGAAAGTAAATAATTTTGACAAAGCCAAAACTCGTATGAAACTTTCAAAATTG
Source organism: Agave tequilana (assembly GCA_038442645.1). Lineage (NCBI taxonomy): Eukaryota > Viridiplantae > Streptophyta > Magnoliopsida > Asparagales > Asparagaceae > Agave > Agave tequilana. The sequence goes on along the minus strand of JAVJIF010011164.1, from coordinate 70,341 downwards.
AAAACTTGATGAGATTACAAATAAAGAAAATTTCTTTTCACAAAATATGATTTATCATATAATATGCAAGAATCATTAAAATTAGGACATACAAGTACAATCAAATATGAATTGAGTACACAAATAAAACATGTATATTATTAGTGAAATCACCTAGAGGGGGGGTGAATAAGTGATATGGCTAATCTATAAAACTAAATGCGCTAAATGCGGAAGCTTAAAACTAATTTGCAACACACTTAGTACAACGCACAAGTGTAGCCGAATTCCCCGTGAAGGGCTCTGGACTAACTCCTCTTGATTCCCCTAGATATGGGTTGAAGTGCTATATGAAGCTCTTGTGGTTAAGTACAAGTGAGGCACACACAAGCAACCAAGCATATAAATGATATAGCAATATGAAATAATGCAAGGGTCAACACAAGCAATATGATATGAATGATGAATAATGCTTTGCACAAATATAAGAGAGAGAGTTAAGAGACAATGGATCAAACGCAAACACAAGGATATGTTTCAAGGTTCGAGCCCCTAGCTCTACGTTCTCGCCTTCACCGAGAAGGATTTCTAATCCACTATCTCCCAACGAGGGAACCTCCACCGAGGAGGATTTGTTACAACAATAGGAGTACCGAACTCCTCTCTCAAGCACTGCCTCACAACCGAGGGGTAGGCCCGTAGCCAATACAACCACAATCACCTCTACCGAAGAGGGATACAAAACACCAAGCTCCACCTCACACAAGAGGGAGCAAACACCAATCTCCACCTCTACCAAAGAGGGAGCAAACCACAACACAAATCCACAACCTCAACCTCTACCAAAGAGGGAGCAACCAACAAATGAGGGTTGACAACTTGGTGGTATCTTTCAACCACAAACAATCTCCTTTATCCACAAAACAATGATCCTAATAGAATAGGATAGAAGATAAGCTCAAGTGTGGAATCAAGGTGTTTTTGAAAAACAAATAACAAAGAAAAACTACTTGAGAAATCTCATGTAGATGATAGAAATGACAAACCAAAACAATATCCCAAAAACCTAGTTTTCTTTGATTTTCCAAACCCTTGAAAAACAATAAAGATGAAATCTTTTTGGCACTAAAACTCTTTTAAAAACTTGTTTAAACACAAAACAAACTCTGGTATTTTTCTTTTCAAAATTTTTGTCAAAACAGCCCAAGAGATGTGGTATTTATAGCCCCATCAGAAAACTAGCCGTTAGGCTGAGCTGTCAGCCTGACAGGCTTGCGGTCGACCGGCCCGGTCGACCACCAACGGTCATAAATATGACCGTTGGGCCATCTCGGTCGACCGCCCGGTCGACCGCCCAGATACAGAGAGCAGACTTCTCTGCTCCAGTCGACCGACCGGCTGACCGCCCAGATACAGAGAGCAACGCTCTCTGGTCCGGCCGACCGACCGGCCGACCGGCCCACTGTGCCAGCAGACGTGCACAGGTCTGTGCACGTCGGTCGACCGCCCGGTCGACCGGCAAGGTCTGTCAGCACAGTTCTGGGTCAGAACTGGGTCAGAAAACAGTTAAAAAATATTTCTAAAAATTCTTTTATCCCTTCTAAAAATCCCAAAAAATAGTTTTAACAATTTGCATTGATATATAAACATGTGATAAAAATTTCAACTCAAATATCAAGCAAGTTAGACTATTTTTGTGTATTAACATTTTTACCAAAACCAAAACTTGTATTTTATCAAACTTTAATTTTTCAATACATGAATAGGATAGTCAAAATAAGTTTGTAAAAGTCATCTAAGCATGCATGTATAGAAAGAATACATCTACTATACATATTAACCATGTAAACTTGTTTTGATCAAACTATTCATGAAAACCAAATCCAAAACATGAAACGTGTGTGTATTGTACACTTGAGCATATCAACTATTCTAAACTTTACACATGGATCTAAACATACTCTAAACTATGGATACCTAAGTCTTCTTGACGATCTTCATCTTCAAGTCGACTCGGTCCAAAACACCATGTTCCAACGAGCAAGGCTATGTATCATCTTGATGCTCGGGCTCTGGAATCACTATGAAATGCTTCAAAAACTCATCTTGTTGAAGCAATTACTTACTAATATCATGCTTAAGGATCTGAAACTAAAATCACAAGATTATTAGTAAACATAACCACATGAGTTAATCATCATCAAAACTAGAGTGGAAAGCCTCTGGGCCAACAATCTCCCCTTTTTTGATGATGACAAAACTCATGGAGTTATATATGCATGGATTAAAGTTAAGCTTCAACGAAGCTCCCCTTAACTCATGCATAAACAAATAAACATAATATGCAATGCATATGAAACATGAAACATGCATAGATATGCATAAACAATAGAAGGCTCTAGATATCAATGAAATTTTCAATACATGCTCTAGAAACCAATTAAACTTAATATAATTAAACTTAATATATGCAAAAACATAAGTATGCATATAAAAACTCTCAAATAATTCTCCCCCCTTTTGTCAATCATCAATAAAGGGGTAAAAAGCAAAAGCAAAAACAATAAATTTTCTCCCCCTTTTTGTTCGAAACAAAGAATCAACAAAGGGGTTAAAAACAATAAAAACAATGTTCTCCCCCTTTTTGTCTAAAATAAAAAATATCAATAAGGGGTTACAATCATTAAGATATCAATTTAAATATATGTCAAAGATATCATTTTGATACCAATTGAAAGTAAACATAAAAACAATCAATAAATGGTATATGCGATATACATTCATGAAGAGAAAGACGGTAAAGTAACTTCCCTACACATATGCATTACATGAAGAGAGGATGACAAGCCCCAATTCACATAACACATATTATGTAATGCATAAGAGGAGATGTGAAGCTCCCCCTACACACGTGTATCACATAAAGAAAAGATGTCAAGCCCCTCAATACAAGATACACTCATCATGAATCTATATGTAGAAGAGATGTTAAGCTCTCTTTGCATATAGGCAATATAAATCAAAAATTTTGAGTATTTTCTTTAAACAAAATTTTGAGATACCAATTGAAATTAAACATAAATCTTGATATCAATTGAAATTATTATTCTTTTAAAAGCAAATGATACCAAATTGAAATTCAATTCTCATTCATAAAGTTTGGGAGTGGAAATCAAAAACCAATTGAAATATGAAAATCGAATTTTCTCCCCCTTTATGAAATACAAACTAAACACATGCATAAGCTAGTTGAAGAATACCAATTGAAAATTAAATCAATTGAAACAAAGTTAAGGCTCAAGCTTAGCATAAACAAATATATATGTATGAAAAATTAATACCAATTGAAATTGATATTCTCTGTAGTGCAAGCATACATACATAAAAAAATATATGAGTATACAAAAAAAATGTCAATATTGATACCAATTGAAAGAATTCAATGATACCAATTGAAACAACAATAAGTTCAAGTGTATATCTCATATTATCTACCACCCAATCATGGTTCAAGTTTTAAATTCATTTAAAGTATACATGAACATGATCTCCCATCCAACCACCCTTGGATGGTAGGGGTTTTCAAAAATAGATTTGAAAATGTAGTTTGTTTGAAAAACACTACCAAAATGAAGAATACGAACTAGTCAAAATGGAAAAACTTGTTAACTAGTACGAAATCCTTCAAGCAAGGAATAAAACAACATAGTTTTTCATAAAACATGAAATCCACATGATAGTCAACACTCTAATCCAATTTAGCATAAATATGACTCATGAAAACAAAACATGAGTAAACAATAAATGTGAGTGTACAAATAAAATTGAAGATCATAATCATGAAAATGGTAATTAAGCTCAATATTCCTTAAAACATGAAAATCATCAAAACGGTTTAATCTTCAAGATATATGTATGTCTAATACAAACTAAAGTATACACACATATCCAAAACACAACGAGTCCACAAAGATATATGCATGAAGGTGATTAAGACGGGAAAGGTGTATGTAAATGTGGAGGAATAAAGTATTGTTAGCACACAATGTATATTCAAATGAAAGAGAGTTAAGGTTTAGAAACAACCTCTCGTGCTTAGATTACTCCACAAATGTATGAAAGATGATTAATATACCCTTTCCTATCTCCGTTATAGCATAGAGCTATACCGAGTCGATTCTCAGGGAGAGCTAGCGATGGAAGCGTTACGGTCCGTAGTGAAGAAAGTAAACGAAGTGTCTTCTTTGTTCTTAAAAGAATAAAACAATTATGGAAAAGAATATGAAAGAAGTGGTGGCTTCGTGCATGATGGAAAAGGAAAAGAAATCAAGAATGAAGATGAAGAAAACCATGACTAGCTAACTAACTTGCTAACTTACTAAACTCCTTGATAGTGATGCTTGCCTCATGTTGATTCATCGGCATAGATTTATCTTGCGTGTTGACCTAATTACTTTCTCATTTGGATGACGGGGGGTTTTACCCATCGGAGAAGAGAAGACCATACAACTTGCAAGATGAAAGATAACAATCACACAAGAGTTAGAAGTTAAGCAAGATTAGTGTTAGCTAGCCATGTAGAAGAAACTAGCCACTAGCCATTACAAGTAAATGAAAGCAAAGCATGAAGTAAAGTTGTAAGGAAATAAAAGCATCAAAGTAAAGAAAGCAAGTAATACTAGAATTTGCTCAAGTAGAGTTGAAGAGAATGGATCAATCCTTGCTCCACAAGTGTCACCCTTGCTTACACAAGCTCTCTCTCTCTCTTACAATCTCTCTCTTGCAAAGATCTAGGGAAGAAGATGAAGGAGAACTAAAACCTAAAGAAAAACCTAAGAAAATACATGCAACTAATCTCTAATCTCCTTCTCTTGCTGTTCATTTTTTGCTCGCAGGTCCAGGTGCAGTATTTATAGGCCCTAGAAGAACTCTCCAGAAGACGAACAGGTGGCCAGAATCTGGGGCTCAACGGCCCTAGATTTGCGGCAAATTGGCGGGAAAATCCCAGATTTTGCGGCAATATCTCAACCGTTTGGCAACAACTTTCTGTTGTGAGTTGGTTGCGAGGTTGTTATCCACGTGGCCTTCTAGAATCTTGAGTTGTTACGCGGATCTCTCTGGATTCTGATTTCAAATTTGGGCTTTATCTTGGGCTTGGAATTAATCTCTTTAATTATTGCTAATTAAAGTGATTATTGGGCCTTTTCTCATTTCAGTTGTGAACCTGTAAAAATATAGAGAAGATGAGTAAAAATCATATATTTATTTGCAATATGCATGGGGATTATGTGGTAAAATATGCAATATTGTGTATCAATCACACCCCACACTTATTCTTTTGCTCGTCCCGAGCAAAACAAAGAAAAGAAAAGAAAAACTATACTACAAATTTTATTACACCACTTTCGCAGGTGACGCGATTACACTGAGCATGTGCAACAAGCCGTTAAACCTCTAGGTTACCCTAGAGGAGGAGTGTTGTCTCCTGAGGGTTTTCAGCGGATTGCACCCACAAAATCTATAAAGAAAGAAGACAAATGTTAGTATTTTGAAAATTCATTTTGAAAGAGAGACATGTTTTCAAACTATTTTTGCAAAAATATAAGTGATCTTAGGTCATAAGTCCACCTATAATCATTCTTTCTTAAACTTAGTCTCTATGCAAGATCTTATCTTCAATTAAGGTAAGAATTCAAAATTGGATTGAATGCTTTATCTTTCATAAACCTAGATAATATGCACACCGTGCTCAGTGAAAATTTCTGGGATTTCAACTCTAACCATCAAGCCATTTATTTATTTATATATATATATTTTTTGCTTTTTCTTCCCTTAGTTTAGGCTTTCTAGTTTACCCTTGTAACGAGCCTTTAACCGATGACTCCCAAACCAGTCGGTCTTAGGGCACCAGATGAGAAAACATCCCTCGGGTTTAAGGTCTCGAGTAAAAAAGGCCACAAAACTAAAGGGGATTATTTATTTTATCACCGTTAGGCGTGAATAATCATGCTTCTTGAGGCACATTTATCCAGCTTAATAGGTTTTTACCACCGTTAGGCGTGAATAATCATGCTTCTTGAGGCACATTTATCCAGCTTAATAGGTGATGTTTTATTTATATATTTTTTCTTTTCTTTTTTTTTATTATTTTTATGGCATTTTGGTCTTTGTTTCCATCCCAAGAAATGTGTAAGTGTAAAGTGCATATTTATCTAAGGTAAAAATTCAAGATAAAAATATCTCACCAATTTTACTTACTTAGCCTATAATCTAAAACAAGATCTATTATTTCAACTAGGTTTAAGATGTCATAATTAAGGCTTTCTTAATTTCTAAGATACATCTTAATTTTCTTAAAAATAGATTAAACTTTGTCTCTTATTTCAAAAAGTTTTTTTTTCTTTTCTATTTTTTTTCTATTTTTTTATTTTTGTAAAATAATTGTAAAAGAAAGAAAATCTAAAAACTCTATGTTAGTAAACCCTCCCCCACACTTATTTCATGCATTGTCCTCAATGCATCATGATATATGTATGCATGAAACAAAAATGAAGAGGGAAGGAAAAAAAATTACCTTAAGGTGGTGGTTCCGGTGGTGGTCTGATTGGTCCACGAAACATGGCCCAATCAACTTTACTTTGGGTTTTGAGGAACCCACCAGAAATATCATGAATATGACCCACAAGAAAGATAAATCCATGAAAGATTTTTATTAAGTACATGACCCCATCTAATTTCCATTTTCCACAATAAATTTCTGAGTCAAATTTGTCAACTACCCTGTCCCTGAATGGAGTATGAAATGATAGAACGGATGACTTGGACTCAGGAAAGACAGGAACTAATACCGACTCAGGAAGGTGATGTAAGTCAAGTAAAGGTTCAGGAGTCGAAATTGGTTCAGGAATTGGGTCCAAGTCAAGAAAATGAAACTCAAGTCCACATGTATTGTCCAACAAGGGAATGTGACTTTCTAAAGGTGATATCTCTTTACTTCCAATATTAAGAAATTCTAGCTCATCACCATACAATTCTTCAAAACTAAGGTCAACAACTTCTGCTAGAATTGTACAATCAGTTTCAGAAGTAAAGAGATTGTGAGAATCAAGGTCACATTCCTCATGGAGTTCAAAAAATGGGGAACTTGCCAATTTGTCAAATGAACTTTCAAAAGTATAGAATTGGTCAAGTTCAATATGATCTTCAAAGATGGGTGATTCAACTTCATTATGAATGGAGACAGGATCCAATGTCGACTCCGGGAAAAGATTGAAGTCAGGTAAAGATACCGGAGTCATTATTGAATCAGGAAAAAGAATTGAATCACTAAGTTGGGGTTCAAGATCATATTCCTCATGGAGTTCAATTCCACAAAAATGTGAACTTGCCAATTTATCAATGGGACTTTCAAAAGTATGAAATTGGTCAAGTTCAATATGATCATCATAAGAGATTGGTGATTCAATTGCACAATGGATAGGCACTGGATCCAATAGTGACTTGCGAAATGGAGTGAAATCAGGTGAAGACACCGGAGTCATAATTGGATCAGGAAGTAAAATTGAATCATCATATGGAAGTTCAGGATCATATTCATGTTCAAGTTCAATCTCAGGAAAAGGAAAACTTGCCAAATCGTCAATGGGATCTGAAGTTTGGACAAGTTCAGGTGGTTGTGCTGAAATTGAATCTTGATTTCCAAGGCTACATGACTCTTTGGCTTGGACAGAATGGTTAGTGACATTAGAAATAGGATGAGAATGAAGAGTTTGGATCATCAAATCTATGTCACGAGTTCTAGCATTTTGAGCATGAGTCATGTCTTCAAGCATCTTTCCATAATTGATGATTTCATTATTTTGATGAAAAGATGAAGTGTTGTCTTGGAAGTGATGGTAAAATTGTGAGTCCATCAGATTTTGTGAGTGTTGTTTGGACTCAAGCAAGAATTCCTTACTCGTTCCCCAAGCAGATGGTTGTTCATTATAATAAGGTGGAACTGAGTAAGACTCTTGAAAATACTGTGGAATTGGAGGGGCAAATGTTTCTTGAAGTTGTTGCTCGACCCTCTGTAAATTGGCTTCTATACTCTTTAGTAACTCAGATTTTTCTTCAATTGGAGATTCAAAAAAGGAGTATATGAAGCGGAATCGGGAAATGAATACTGTGGACAAGGTGAATATGGTGGACAAGGAATTTGAGAATTTGACTCGGGGTACGTGAATCCCCAATGACTCGGTGAAGAGTTGAAATTATTATGGAAATCATAGTTATTAGATGGGGGGTATGGGTCATATTGATTCAGATAAGGCCAACCCGGTGTATTTGGTTGGTGCATATTGTAAAACACCGGGTTGGAATTATCCGAATAGAATGAAGTCTGTGTGAAATATGGATTATTATTAGGATGGAAAGAATTGCTGAATGCCATATCACACAATGAAAAACAAACAAAAAGAAGCAAACAATTAAACAATCAAGAAGAAAAAAATTCTAACCTAAGTTAGGGTAGACCTATGACCTAGACGACTCCTAACTGATTAGATCGTCCACAGGAGGTTTAGTGTAGACTTTGACCACAAGCTAATCAGCCAGGAAAGGTCAAGGTTGTTGGGAGGTTTTCCGTCAAAGACGTTCCTTAATTAAGTAACCACCAACCTTCGGGCTTCGGCCCTCAATCCCTTTCCTAGACACTGATTTTGCAAGAGTCAATTTCCAACACTTTTCCCCCTTAGGATAATCTCCTAAATGAGTCCGAGATGTCCCTAGGGCCAACGTCTACTTTTTTTATTAAATTAGGCTTGGGTTAGTGAGTGCTTGGGAAAATGATTTGCGGGCTAAGGAAAGGGTGATAAAATCCCCACCTTATCTTATTTACGGGTATGCCCTTAAAATTGAATTGTGCAAGTGTACAAGAAATATAATTAGGATACACTCAAAGCATGAAAATCAAGTAAGAGATGATTCCTAGTCTACATGCAATGCTTACGTACCTTGCATCCAGCACTCTTCAACAGTAAAAGTAAATGAATTGAAAAGACACGTGCCTAGAAATGCGAATGTCTAATCAACTTTTAACGATTACAACCAATTTTTTACTGTTGACTTTATTAGCAGATATAAGGTGAAGAATACAAGTATTAATTATTGCAGCAGCTGAATTTTGCAAAGCTGGAGACCCTGCAGAAAGTTGGTAAGTAGTCAACTCAGGATTGCCGCAATTCTGCGGCAAAAACCCAGAATTTGCGGCAAAACTGAGGAATCCTGGTCTCTGCTTTCGAGAGCAGAGGCCCAGGTCCACTTATATGTCACTGCAATGCAAAGTTTCCTGTTTCTTCAACCTGTAACCTGCAACAGAGAAGAGAATTCGTTTAGTTCTTCACTTTAAAGAAAATCCGTTGCTCTCCCCGGCAACGGCGCCAAAAATTGATTAAGACGGGAAAGGTGTATGTAAATGTGGAGGAATAAAGTATTGTTAGTACACAATGTATATTCAAATGAAAGAGAGTTAAGGTTTAGAAACAACCTCTCGTGCTTAGATTACTCCACAAATGTATGAAAGATGATTAATATACCCTTTCCTATCTCCGTTATAGCATAGAGCTATACCGAGTCGATTCTCAGGGAGAGCTAGCGATGGAAGCGTTACGGTCCGTAGTGAAGAAAGTAAACGAAGTGTCTTCTTTGTTCTTAAAAGAATAAAACAATCATGGAAAAGAATATGAAAGAAGTGGTGGCTTCGTGCATGATGGAAAGGAAAAGAAATCAAGAATGAAGATGAAGAAAATCATGACTAGCTAACTAACTTGCTAACTTACTAACTCCTTGATAGTGATGCTTACCTCATGTTGATTCATCGGCATAGATTTGTCTTGGTGTTGACCTAATTACTTTCTCATTTGGATGACGGGGGGTTTTACCCATCGGAGAAGAGAAGACCATACAACTTGCAAGATGAAAGATAACAATCACACAAGAGTTAGAAGTTAAGCAAGATTAGTGTTAGCTAGCCATGTAGAAGAAACTAGCCACTAGCCATTACAAGTAAATGAAAGCAAAGCATGAAGTAAAGTTGCAAGGAAATAAAAGCATCAAAGTAAAGAAAGCAAGTAATACTAGAATTTGCTCAAGTAGAGTTGAAGAGAATGGAACAATCCTTGCTCCACAAGTGTCACCCTTGCTTACACAAGCTCTCTCTCTCTTACAATCTCTCTCTTGCAAAGATCTAGGGAAGAAGATGAAGGAGAACTAAAACCTAAAGAAAAACCTAAGAAAATACATGCAACTAATCTCTAATCTCCTTCTCTTGCTGTTCATTTTTTGCTCGCAGGTCCAGGTGCAGTATTTATAGGCCCTAGAAGAACTCTCCAGAAGACGAACAGGTGGCCAGAATCTGGGGCTCAACGCCCTAGATTTGCGGCAAATTGGCGGGAAAATCCCGGATTTTGCGGCAATATCTCAACCGTTTGGCAACAACTTTCTGTTGTGAGTTGGTTGCGAGGTTGTTATCCACGTGGCCTTCTAGAATCTTGAGTTGTTACGTGGATCTCTCTGGATTCTGATTTCAAATTTGGGCTTTATCTTGGGCTTGGAATTAATCTCTTTAATTATTGCTAATTAAAGTGATTATTGGGCCTTTTCTCATTTCAGTTGTGAACCTGTAAAAATATAGAGAAGATGAGTAAAAATCATATATTTATTTGCAATATGCATGGGGATTATGTGGTAAAATATGCAATATTGTGTATCAATCAGAAGGCACGTGGCTCAAAAAGGATGTATATGTATAAGAGTAGTTTGGACAAGATGGACATATACATGAAGTTAAACATATAAATACATGAAAACATGAAAAGCTAAATTTTTATTAAAATAAATTTCATACTTCAAGGCATATGTATGTTTTGTCAAACATGAAGTATACATACATATCCCTAAACACAATTTGAGTCCATAATAAAGATTTGCATGAAACACAAATGACTCAAGGGGTATACATGTATATCCTAAAGTTTGGCAAAATAAACATATACATGAAATGAAAAACTCATAAACATGAAACAAGTCAAAAAATAGGAATACAAGTTTAAAATGTATGAATCATCAAAACTAGACTATACTAGCACATCTAATGGGAACAAATAAGCATTCAAGCCCAAACATATATAGATTTATTTGTGACCCATTATATGCACAAGTATATACCTAGTTTTAATAAAAACTAACATTTAAACATATATTCAAAACATGAAGCATCAAAAAACAAGATAAAAATCATCATGATAAAGCTAAACATGATTACTATGTAAATTCACATGTTATTAGATTCATGATGTACATGATAGCTAAACTATAGTGAGAACACAAAATAATAGTCCATATTAAACATAGGTGTCTCAAATACTATACATGTATGTCAATGGTCTACTAAACATGGTATTTACATGATAATCACTAAACAATAAAACATGCTATGAACAATGAAATGGAAAGCATGTAAACAATAATAAGGAGTTAGGAATCGTTACCAAAACCTAGAAGGCAACTCTCCTTGTCTCCAAAACATGGTGGTCCTCTCCACCAAACATCCCTTGAAAATGATGCATCCAAATAATCTCTCCTTTACGCACGGAACGCATCCACTCCAAGGTACGGCTACTCTCATGTCATGTGAGAGCCCACACCTACATCAAAAACTTTAGGGGTGGTCTTTGGTACCCATATCTTATTGGGTCCATGGGGGTTAGTACCTTCTCTAACCCAAACAAACTTACTTGCTAAATTAGAAACATGTATTCTATCATAGCAAAATTTAGTAAGGTGGCCCTTACGTCCACAATGTGTACATGTGTACACATGAGCATACATGTGTTGATGGTGTCCGTGAGGAGCATGTGTATGCCGTGTATGGTGTGCATGCATAATAGGAACTTGTTTCTTTCGAACCAAGGATTCCAAGCGTGTATGGTTCATGGCACATTAGCTCATAGTGGAACCAAATAATCCATTTTCTTCTTAATTAAATTTATATCATTTTCAATCAAAGAAGAAGTGGAACATGCAATAGGTGAAGTGTGTGAAACTACCCTAGCATGGCAAAAATGTGCATCAATCTTATTTTGTAAAGATTCATTTTTCTTTAAACAAATTTCTAAATCATTTGAAATAGAAATTATTTTCATTTTTAAATAATAATTTTCCTTTAAAACAAATTCAACTTTTGAAGATAATTTTTCATTTTTCTTTACAATAACATTACAATCATTTTTAGATTTTAAAGACTCATTTCTTTTAGAGCAAGGTCTAGTTGAGATCTCAATGAATCCCTTTCATTATAGACCTCAACCTTCTCTTGCAAAACGCAATCAAGTTTAGAAGACAATTTTTCATTTTCTTTATTTAAAGCAATAGTCTTCTTTTTCAAAACTTTATATTTTTCTATTAGTTTTTCACAAACAATAGATAGTTCTTCATTTAAAGCATGGGTATCAACAAATTCATCACATGAAGAACTAGCATCATCACTATCTAGTTGAGTTTCCGATTGTACCTCAAGGGAGTCATTCCCTTGGACCATGAAGCAATGTTCTTCGGACTCATCTCTTCTAGATCTTCTCTTCTTTTCAATAATCTTTGGTAGCTCGGGAGAAGTCAAAATGCTCCAAACTGCAAAAACCGAATCATAATGAGCAAACACATGTAAATAATCTTTATGAAGTGATGCTCTGAGTGCTTTAAGGGCAATTGCATTGGCCTCTATATGCTTGCTATCACTAAGGTAGGATTCCTTGGTAATGGCAAGGTGAACCTTATATCCTAGGGCTTTCAAATGACAACTCATCATAACCTTCCAAATCTCAAGTCTAGAAATATCAAACATAGGAGCACTATCCATGAGTGCAAACCATATGTGTGCAAGCAATAAAGGTGTGCAACTGCAAATGATAGATTAGCTAAACAAGGGTCTCACTCCTAGGATGTTAAGCCTAAGTATCAGGAGCGTTGGCTCTGATACCAATTGAAATCACCTAGAGGGGGGGTGAATAGGTGATATGGCTAATCTATAAAACTAAATGCGCTAAATGCGGAAGCTTAAAACTAATTTGCAACACACTTAGTACAACGCACAAGTGTAGCCGAATTCCCCGTGAAGGGCTCTGGACTAACTCCTCTTGATTCCCCTAGATATGGGTTGAGGTGCTATATGAAGCTCTTGTGGTTAAGCACAAGTGAGGCACACACAAGCAACCAAGCATATAAATGATATAGCAATATGAAATAATGCAAGGGTCAACACAAGCAATATGATATGAATGATGAATGATGCTTTGCACAAATATAAAGAGAGAGAGAGAGTTAAGAGACAATGGATCAAACGCAAACACAAGGATATGTTCCGAGGTTTGAGCCCCTAACTCTACGTCCCCCCCTTCACCGAGAAGGATTTCTAATCCACTATCTCCAACCGAGGGAACCTCCACCGAGGAGGATTTGTTACAACAATAGGAGTACCGAACTCCTCTCTCAAACACCGCCTCATAACCGAGGGGTAGACCCGTAGCCAATACAACCACAATCACCTCTACCGAAGAGGGATACAAACCACTAAGCTCCACCTCACAGAAGAGGGAGCAAACACCAATCTCCACCTCTACCAAAGAGGGAGCAAACCACAACCCAAATCCACAACCTCAACCTCTACCAAAGAGGGAGCAACCACCAAATGAGGGTTTACAACTTGGTGGTATCTTTCAACCACAAACAATCTCCTTTATCCACAAAACAATGATCCTAATAGAATAGGATAGAAGATAAGCTCAAGTGTGGAATCAAGGTGTTTTTGGAAAACAAATAACAAAGAAAAACTACTTGGGAAATCTCATGTAGATGATAGAAATGACAAACCAAAACAATATCCCAAAAACCTAGTTTTCTTTGATTTTCCAAAACCCTTGAAAAACAATAAAGATGAAATCTTTTTGGCACTAAAACTCTTTTAAAAACTTGTTTAAACACAAAACAAACTCTGGTATTTTTCTTTTCAAAATTCTTGTCAAAATAGCCCAAGAGATGGGGTATTTATTGCCCCATCAGAAAACTAGCCGTTAGGCTGAGCTGTCAGCCTGACAGGCTTGCGGTCGACCGCCAACGGTCATAAATATGACCGTTGGGCCATCTCGGTCGACCGCCCAGATACAGAGAGCAGACTTCTCTGCTCCGGTCGACCAGCCGGCGGACCGCCCAGATAGAGGAGCAACGCTCTTTGGTCCGGTCGACCGACCAGCCGACCGGCCCACTGTGCCAGCAGACGTGCACAGGTCTGTGCACGTTGGTCGACCGCCCGGTCGACCGGCAAGGTCTGTCAGCACAGTTCTGGGTCAGAACTGGGTCAGAAAATAGTTAAAAAATATTTCTAAAAATTCTTTTATCTCTTCTCAAAATCCCCAAAAAATAGTTTTAACATTTTGCATTGAGATATAAACGTGTGATAAAAATTTCAACTCAAATATCAAGCAAGTTAGACTATTTTTGTGTATTAACATTTTTACCAAAAACCAAAACTTGTATTTTGTCAAACTTTAATTTTTCAATACATGAATAGGAAAGTCAAAATAAGTTTGTAAAAGTCATCTAAGCATGCATGTATAGAAAGAATACATCTACTATACATATAAACCATGTAAACTTGTTTTGATCAAACTATTCATGAAAACCAAATCCAAAACATGAAACGTGTGTGTATTGTACACTTGAGCATATCAACTATTCTAAACTTTACACATGGATCTAAACATACTCTAAACTATGGATACCTAAGTCTTCTTGACGATCTTCATCTTCAAGTCGACTCGGTCCAAAACACCATGTTCCAACGCGCAAGGCTATGTATCATCTTGATGCTCGGGCTCTGGAATCACTATGAAATGCTTCAAAAACTCATCTTGTTGAAGCAATTACTTAATAATATCTTGCTTAAGGATCTGAAACTAAAATCACAAGATTATTAGTAAACATAACTACCTGAGTTAATCATCATCAAAACTAGAGTGGAAGGCCTCTGGGCCAACAATTAGATTACGTATATCTCAAGAACTATACAAGTATATCACAAGTTTTAACAAATAGTTGCACAAATAAACCAAAATATGTAAACCATAATATGAAAAAAAACCAACTAATTAAAGAATATATAAATAAAATATGGAGGATAGAGATAGCACAAATAAAACATATATCTCAAGAACTATACAAGTATATCACTGATTTCCTACATTTCAATGGTATCAATTTCTATTGGTATCTAGTTTTTCATACATATATGTTTTATTTGTGCTTATTATATCCCTATATCTTGAGCACAAATTTTGATTATGCTAAGCTTGAGCTTCAACTTTGTTTCAATTGATTTAGTTTTCATTGGTAGCTTAAACAAAGCTTATGCATGTGTTTAGTTTGTATCTCATAAAGGGGGAGAAAATTTAATTTTGTATTTCAATTGGTATTTGATTTCCACTCCCACACTTTATGGTTGAAAACTTGATGTTTATTTTAAGCATATGATATCGCAATTGTTTATATTGCTTAAAAGAAAAATACTATCTTTTGATATCAAGATGTTTATTTGAATGATTTAAATTGGTATCTCAAAATTTTTGGTTAAAGAAAATATTCAATTTTGATTTATATTGTCTATATGCAAGGAGAGCTTAACATCTCTTCTACATATAGATTCATGATGAGTGTATCTTGTATTGAGGAGCTTGACAACTCTTCTTTATGTGGTACACGTGTGTAGGGGGAGCTTCACATCTCCTCTTATGCATTGCATATTTTACGTTATGTGAATTAGGGCTTGTCATCCCTCCTTCATGTAATGTATATATGTAGGAAAGTTACTTTATCGTCTTCTTGTTCATGAATGTATATCGCATATACCATTTATTGATTGTTTTTATGTTTACTTTCAATTGGTATCAAGATGCTATCTTTGACATATATTTTAATTGATATCTTAATTGATTGTAACCCTTATTGATATTCTCTTTGTTTTAGACAAAAAGGGGAGAACATTGTTTTTTATTGATTTTGACCCCTTTGTTGATTCTTTGTTTCGAACAAAAAGGGGGAGAAAATTTTATTGTTTTGTTTTTGTTTTTACCCCTTAATTGATGATTGACAAAAAGGGGGAGAATGATTTGAGAGTTTTATATATGCATACTTATGTTTTTGCATATATTAAGTTTAATTGGTATCTAGAGCATGCCTTTAAAATTTCATTGGTATCTAGAACCTTTTATTGTTTATGCATATCTATGCATGTTTCATATTTCATATTCAGTGCATATTTATGTTTACTTGCTTATGCATGAGTTAAGGGGGAGCTTCCTTGAAGCTTAACTTTAATTCATGCATATATAACTCCATGAGTTTTGTCATCATCAAAAAGGGGGAGATTGTTGGCCCAGAGGCCTTCCACTCTAGTTTTGATGATGATTAACTCATGTAGTTATGTTTACTAATAATCTTGTGATTTTAGTTTCAGATCTTTAATCAAGATATTAGTTGGTGATAGCTTCAACAAGATGGTTTTGAAGCCTTCACATAGTGATTCCAAGGCCCAAGCATCAAGATGATACATAGCCTTGCTCGTTGGATCACGGTGGTTTGGACCAAGCCGACTTGAAGATGAAGATCGTCAAGAAGACTTTGGTATCCATAGTTTAGTGTGTTTAGATCCATGTGTAAAGTTTAGAATAGTTGATATGCTCAAGTGCACAACACACACAAGTTTCATGTTTTGGATTTGGTTTTCATGAATAGATTGATCAAAATAAGTTTAAATAGTTTATATGTATAGTAGATGTATTCTAGTTATACATGCATGCTTAAACTTCTTAAACAAACTTATTTTGACTTTCCTATTCATGTGTTGAAAAATTAAAGTTTGATAAAATACAAGTTTTAGTTTTTGATAAAATTTGCAAGACACAAAAATGATTCAATATACTTGATATTTGTCTTGAAATATTTATCACAAAATTTATGGAATTTTAGAAAAGATAAAAGTATTTTTAGAAATATTTTAACATGTTTTTCTGACCCAGTTTCTGACCCAGAACTGTGCTGACAGGCCTTGCCGGTCGACCGGGCGGTCGACCGACGTGCACAGACCTGTGCACGTCTGCTGGCACAGTGGGCCGGTCGGCCGACCGGACCAGAGAGCGTTGCTCTCTGTATCTGGGCGGTCGGCCGGTCGGCCGACCGGAGCAGAGAAGTCTGCTCTCTGTATCTGGGCAGTCGACCGGGCGGTCGACCGAGATGGCCCAATGGTCATATTTATGACCGTTGGCGGTAAACCGGGCCGGCCGACCGCAAGCCTGTCAGGCTGACAGCTCAGCCTCACGGCTAGTTTTCTGATGGGGCTATAAATACCCCATCTCTTTGGTGATTGATTTTGACAAGACTTTTGACAAGAAAGATTTCTGAGTTTCTCTAGAGTTTAAACAAGTTTTCAAAATAGTTTTTGTGCCAAAAAGCTTCATTTATTTTGTTTTAAGTGTTCTGTTTATTTCAAAGAAATTAGGTTTTGGGAAGTATTTTTGAGCTAAAATTTCTCTATCATTTTTGGTGTTTTCCCAAGAGTATTTCTTTGATCAAAACACTTAGTTTTCCACACTTGAGCTATATCTTCTATCCTATTCTATTAGGATCTTCTTTTGTGGAAAAGAGATTGTTTGAGGTTGTTGTAGCCTCCAAGTTGTAAACACCCTTGCTTTAGTTGTATCCCTCTTTGGTAGAGGTTGATCGGGTGATTGGTTTGCTCCCTCTTTGGTAGAGGTTGTGGTTTACTCCCTCTTGGTGAGGTGGAGTTGGAGTTGGTTTGTATCCCTCAAGTGTGAGGTGGATTGGTTGTTGTTTGGCTACGGGCCTACCCCTCGGTTGTGAGGCGGTGTTTGAGAGAGAAGTTCGGTACTCCTAGTGTTGTAACAAATCCTCCTTGGTGGAGGTTCCCTCGGTGGGAGTATAGTGGATTAGAAATCCTACACGGTGGTGTAGGCGGGGACGTAGAGCTAGGGGCTCGAACCTCGGAACATATCCTTGTGTTTGCGTTTGATCCACTTGTCTCTCTAACTCTCTCTCTTTACTTTGTGCAAAGCATCATTCATTCATTTATATCTTATTGCTTGCATTTGTGCCTTGCATTGATTCATATTGCTTATCCATTATATGCTTGGTTGTTTGTGTGTGCCTCACTTGTACTTAACCACAAGAGCTTCATATAGCACCTCAACCCATATCTAGGGGAATCAAGAGGAGATAGTCCAGAGCCCTTCACGGGGAATTCGGCTACACTTGTGTGTTGTACTAAGTGTGTTGCAAATAGTTTTTAAGCTTCCGCATTTAGCGCATTTAGTTTATAGATTAGCCATTATCACCTATTCACCCCCCCTCTAGGTGATTTCACTTCATAAAAGAAGAACCATACCTGAGAAAAAGAGTGATATCTATCCTGACTCGACCAATCAGAAGATGTTTGCCTGGTAGTAAGATAGTTCACAATATCTACATACCAGGGTTCCTTACACATTGCTAGGATGTGTTCGTCAGGAAAGTTTTCATTGATCGGGTTTATCTCAATTGGTGCGTTGGGGATTTGAGACAAATGATCCACCACTACATTCCCACGCCTTTCTTATCCCGTATTTCGAGGTCAAATTCTTGTAAAAATAAGGATCCATTGAATGAGTCTTGCTTTAGTGTCCTCCTTTATCATAAGATACCTCAGCGTGGAGTGGTCCGTGAACACAGTTGTTCTGGAACCGAGTAGGTAGTTACGAAACTTTTTTAACACAAATACCATAGCCAAAAATTACTTTTCGGTTATAGTGTAATTTAGTTGTGCATTATTTAAAGTCCACTCATATAATAGACCACATGCTGCCTATTATTGATGCGCTGTCCTAGAACTGCGCCGATGGCAAAATCTGAGGCATCACACATGATCTCAAATGGCTTTGTCCAATCAGGTGCCGAGATGATTGGAGCAGAGATAAGTTCTTGTTTCAATTTCTCCCATGCTTTTAGACATTCGTCATCAAAATCGGAGGGCACATTCTTTGCTAATATATTCGTCAATGGTCTAGCAATCTTGCTAAACTCTTTGATGAACCTTTGGTAAAATTTTGCATGCCCTAGAAAAGGTCTGATATCTTTAATGCATTTTGGCTCGGGTAGTTTGGCAGTCACTTCAACTTTTGCCTTATCAACCTCTATCCCATATCTTGAAATCTCATGTTCTAGGACAAATTCTCGTTTGACCATAAAATGATACTTTTCCAAGTTTACTGTCAAATATTTCTCCGTGCATCACTTAAAAACTAATTCTAGATGATGCAAGCATTGGTCAAAAGAATCTCCATAAATTGGAAAATCGTCCATGAATATTTTCAGAAAACATTCTACCATGTCCGAGAATGGCTTCGCATGCAACGTGGAAATATTGTTGGAGCATTGCATAATCCAAATGGCATTTTGTGGTATGCAAACGTCCCAAATGGACAGATGAACGTAGTTTTTTCTTGATCTTCAGGGACAATTAGGATCTGATTGTATCCAGAATACCCATCCAGGAAACAATAGTATTCGCGTCGAACCAGTCTTTCCAACATCTGATCAATGAATGAAAGAGAAAAGTGGTCTTTACTAGGGGCAGAATTCAATTTACGATAATAAAAAATCGAATATTCGTGGGAATTCGGGTTTGTACTAACTTTTTTTTTATCATTTTCCATCACCGTAAAACCAACCTTTTGGGCACAGCGTGAACAGGACTAACCCATTGACTATCGGATATGGGATAAATGATCCTATTGTCTAATGCTTTGAGTATTTCTACTCGAATGACTTCTTGCATTATTGGGTTAAGCCTACGCTATGAGTCGCGTTTAGGTTTGGCCTCTTCGATCAGATAGATGCGGTGTTGTACTATTGATGGGCTAAGTCCTTTGATGTCTGCCATGGTCAAACCAATGGCTTCTTTGTTTTGTCTCAACACAACAAGAAGATCCTCTTCTTGTTCCTCAGTTAAATGAGAAAAGATGATGACTGGGAGAATCTCCTTTTCTCCCAAGTAAACGTACTTGAGATGACTCGAGAGGGCTTTCAGTTCAGAAGAGGAAAATTGTTCAGTTGAGGGTTGGATCAAATCATTTAGTTCAGGACTCAAATGAATCAGATTTGTTGCCCATTCTATCGCAGAATCAACAATTTGGTTAAGATTGAAATCATTTGACTCCAATGCAAACTCGCATTCAGATTCATATTCTAGTTCCTCCTGATGTTCACTCGTTAAGCCTTCTATTAAGTTCACTTCAAATGTTTGATCTTCAGAATCTCGAGATTGTTTTCACAGGTGGAAAATATTTACCTTTTTGGTCATATCTCCAAATGCTTGATGCATTGAACTGTTCCTACAGTTTATTATTGCATTGGCTGTGGCAAGGAACGATCGTCTTAAAATGACCAGAGTCTGAGATTTTGGATTCAAGACAGGTTGTGTTTTCAGTATGATAAAGTCTACAGGGTAGATAAACTCCCTGACCCGAACGAGAACATCAGTTATCTCCTCCTTAGGGATTTTCATTGATCGGTCAGCTGACTAAATTGTTACTCGTGTTGGACGGAGATCGCCCCACCTGAGTTGTTGATACACAGAAAAGGGGAGCAAGTTGATACTTACTCCCAAATCAAGTAGTGTCTTGTTGATGGTGGTCTGTCCTATGGTACAAGCGTTGGTCGGACAACCAGGATCTTTGTATTTAACAAGAATGGATCCAGACAATAATTCGCTGATGTTTATAGTGAGGAAAAACTTCTTTAGAACATTAATTTTCATTTCTTGGTGCACATATATTTTAAAAAATTTACTTATGAAGGCACTTGTTATATGGCATCAAGAAGTGGCACGTTTATGTTCACTTCATTAAACTTCTTTATGATTTTTTCCATTTGTGCATTGGATTTGTTACTTTTTAGCCCATTCGGGAAAGGTACTATAGGCTTATGCACTTCCTCAGCTTACTTTTCTTTTTCATTTTCTACAAACTTTGAAGTGGTTGGATTGGAATATGAAGATGTGGAGGCTTTAGTTGAGTCATCACTAGGGGTGAAGAAACTTGATTGTCCACTTATTTACCTGATCTTAAGATATGAAAAATGTTCTATTGGTTTGATTGTGTATCTTGGGACACATGGATTGGTAAAGAGTTCTTGGGATTAGTCAAAGGTTGGCTCGGTAATTCTACTTTTTGTCTTTCACTACGTGAATTTACCAATTAGACTAATTTGAACCTCTAACCTATTAATGGCCTGATTATGATTGTTCATCATTAAAGCTTGGGTTTTAGACAGGGTTTTCATGGCTCTTTCCAAATCGATCATTTTTCTCTAGAGGAGGATTTTGGAAAGAAGGTTGGGAAACCTGATGCTGAAAGTTTGGATGAAAGTTGGGATGAAAATTGGGTTGATAATTGGGTTGATAATTATGAGCAGGAAACTGGTTGGGAAAATTTTTTCTGTGTTGCTTATGATTATTCGGACTCCATGAAAAATTGGGATGATTCTTCCATCCTGGATTGTATGTTTTGAATTATGGATTGTTGTTCGGTCTAGCAAATGTTGCATTCATGTTGTCTGGTAACATTTGCTGAGATAGAAAAACCGAACACTTTTCAAAAATATGGTTCAACGCATGGCAATAAGTACAACCCGGATTTGGCATTTGGGGTAGGTTGACTTGGTTTACCATACTTTGTTCCTTAGCTTCTAGAAGTTCTAGCCTTCTCATTAAGTAAGAAATTTTGGCTTTAGCAGCTATAGAGGATTCTATCGAATGAAACTCGATTTTGGAAGATGCTGCATTTTGATTCTTAAACTTATCTGAACATGATTCCTATTGGACTATTTTTTCAGCTAATTCTTTGAATAAAATCCAGCCCTAGTCCTCATCTTTTCATAAAAATTCTCCTTGACACATTATTTCAAGGAGAGTTTTGGTCAGATAATCAAGACCGCCATAGAGAATCTGGCATTGCCCCCACTTCTCTATGCCATGGTGTGGACACTGGGTTAGTAAGTCTTTAAAGCGCTCAAAGTACTTTCAAAATGGTTCGTTAGGCTCCTATCTAAACTGCATGATATTCTTTTGAATCAGAGCGATTTTATAAACGGGGTAGAATTTTTTCAAGAAAACTTTGACAAAATTGTCCCATGTTGAAATTGAATCGACTGCTAGGCTATACAACTACTTCTTGGCAAGATCTTTAAGTGCAAATGGGATGAATCTTAGTCTCACGACATCTTCCCTCAGCTGGGGAATCCGCATCATTAACTATACTTCTTCAAATTCACTGATGAAGAAGTTTGCATCCTCAGACTATAGACCGTAGAATCTAGGAAGAGTGTTTATGAATTAGGGTTTTAACTCGAAGTTGTTACCATTTGCCTCTGGTAACCGAATGAAGAATGAGTAGGGTAAAACTTTTCCTGAAGTGAAACGTGATTGGCATTGACTGGAGTAAACTCTTGGGGTCGTGCAGGTGTATGTGGAGTGTTCCTAACTAAACGTGATGATATTGGGTCCGTTGACCACTCTCGCATGCAGATTCACACCACAATCATCGTTCGGACAAAAAATAAATGAAATAAAAGAAAAACAAACAAAAAGAAAGGAAAAAATCACCAAGCCTAGTCTAAGGTACCTGGATCTAGACGACTCCTAACTGGTCGATTACACGGGGGAGGTTGTTATATGAACCCGACTACGAGCTAATCGACCAGGTAGGGGCAAAATTCAGTGGAAGGTATCTGTGCGTAAGTAACGGGCCTTAATTATACCAAACCACTGAATCTTCGAGGCTTAACCTCTTAATCCCCAACCTTCGACACTGATTTGAAAAGAGTATGATTCTCACAAGTTTCACTCTCGGTCAATCTCCTATTAAGTTTGAGATGTCCCTAGGGGCCAAAGTCTATCAAGTTTTAGTTTAGGCTTGGATTGTGAGTTCATTTGGAGATGATTTTTGGGCTAAGAAAGGGTAATCACTTCCTCACCTTACCTTCTTTATTAGGTTTTGCCCTTAAAGTCAATTTTGTGCAAGTGTGCAATATATTCAAAACAAGATAACACTCAAAGCGAATAAATCACCCAAGATGTTGATTCTATTCTAAATGCAATGTGCATGTACCTTGCTCCAGCACTCTTCAATAATAATTTAAATGAATCGTAAAGACACGTGCCCTAAATGCAAGAGTCTAAATCGACTTTTAAATTTGCAACAAGTATTTTACTGTTGGTTATTAGCAGTATACAGGGTGAGACATACAAGAAAACTAATACTTGTAGAAAGCTAAATTTGCAAAGCTAGCAGCCCTGCAAGAAAAAAACTGGTGAGTAGTTCACTCAGACTGCCGTGGAAACGCGATAAAAGTCTCGTTTGCGTGGTAGTTCTGAGGTTTCTTGGTCTCTGTTTTCAAGAGCAGAGGCCCAAGATCACTTATATGTTTCTTATGTTCTTAGTTTCTTGATTCTAGAACCTGTACACAGAAATAAAGTAGAATTCTTTAGTATAAACAAAAACCGTCACCCCTCCCTGGCAACGGCGCCAAAAATTTGTTCGAAGAAAAACTGTGCACAAAAAATGTGTGAGTTCATATGTGGAATGTGAGCTGAAAAAGGTGCTAATGTTTCCTCGAAACTACCATTATAACTAAGTAGCTAAATAGGCATATCCACAAGGAGGGAAAGCGATAGAAGCATATGTTTCGTTGTTTGTTTTAAGAAATTCTTCTTTTGTTTCAAAGAATATGAAAAAAACAAAAGAGAAGAAAAGTTTGAAAAGTGTTGGTTGATAGTATGTTAAAACAAACTAAAGCTGATTGGTTTGTAAAAAATGTGAAATGAAAATTAAAGCAAAGTAAGAAAGTAGAAGGCGCTAGACAAACAAGTTGCTTAAAAGAACAAGTAAAAGAAAATGATTTTGCGTATTCAAAATAGAAAAGTAGTTTGAATTAGAAAGAAAATGAAATGAAACAAGTTTTAGAAGAGAATTTGAAAAGGAAAGTAGAGAGAAGAATTTGAGAAAAATGGAAAAGTGAATTTTGCTTTTAAAAGAGAAGTTTTGAAAGTTGGAGAAGAATCATGGCTAACTAATATGCTATACACTGTTAACATACTAACCATTTGGATGAATTATGCCTCAATTTGAAGTCATTGGCAAAGTATACCATTGGTTTTTTAAGCATAAAGGATAGTTCAATGGATGGAGTGATTCTCTAGCTTGGTAATGTCGCCTCAATGGATTATCAGTCCTGATCGGTACCTAGGTATGGAATATAAGATTAGTGATTCACAATTCATACATATTGAAAAATACCTAGAAGGGGGGTTAATAGGTGTTAATGCTAATCTAATGATTTTTTTAAAACAAGTAAGTATGAATGATGCAAGCGGTCACTCAAAACAAGAAATTGAAGCCAAATTCCCCGTGAAGGGCTCTAGAATTTCTCCTCTTTGATTCTTCTAGATTATGAGTTGAGGTACGCAATTGCTTTCTTGTTGAGATGAGTAAAGACCGAAAATACAAGTGAATGAAATGAGTGCAATAATGAAGAACAAACAAGTAATATCACAAGTAAGGAGTGTATAGCAATAGAGAGCAAAAATGAAACCAATCGCAAACACAAGTAATTTGTTTTGAGGTTCGAGCCACTGCTCTACGTCCCCGCCTTCACCACTATAAAAGATTTCCACTAAATCCACAAAGGGAATTTTCACACAGGAACCGTTACACCCTAGGGGATTACAAATGGTCTACACAAGACCGGAGTACCCAACTCCAACAAATCCAACCTCTACACATGAGGGATCTCAACACAATGGAATACAAGTCACTTAGTGATCAAAAGACCACAAACTCTCTTTTATAACTTCTAATAGAGTGGAGTATGATTTTTGGCTCAAGAAGTAAAGTGAGAGAAATTTCAGTTGAAAAGAAGTAAAAAGAACTTGTAAACCAACTGAAAACTTTTACAAATGAAAGAACTTTGAAAATGAAAGCAAGTAAACTTTTCTTCTCTTTTGAAAAATTGAAACTTGGATGTTTTTTAATTTGAAAACCAAAGACCAATGACCTCTATTTATAGGGAATGTACAAAAACCATTTATAATTGATACTAGGTCATTAGGGTGAGTTTAGCCACTTGGAAACACAAAATAGCCGTTGGAGGCACTAGAAAACAAAACAGATCCAAAATATAGCCGTTGGAGGCTTTCTGGACAGCTGCCGGTCGATCGGCAAGCCACATGGCAAAAGAGCCGTTGGCTCCGGTCGACCGCTGGATATTTTAAAACGAAATATTGAGCTGCCGGTCGACCGGGCTGGTCGACCGGCAAAACCCGAGAGTTGGGGTCAGTCAGTCGGTCGACCGGTCGGTCGACTGCAGGGTCTGTCGATCGACCGGCAGATGTGCACAGACATGTACGCCCACGGCCAAAAGGCTCGGTCGACCGGACGGTCGACCGCTTGGGCCTGAAATAGTTCCGGTCGACTGTGCCGGTCGACCGTAAAGGCCTGAAACAGTTTAAAACAGGTTTTTAATTTATGAAGTATTTTTGAAATAATTTTAAAAGGTTTGAGGGTTATGTAGCATGCTATAGGAGATGAAATACATGTTTTAAACTGGATATAAAATTTAAAAAAATTATGAACATGTATATTAATCAAACATGCATCAAAACCAACAAAACCAAAAACTTGTCTTTTGAAAAGTGTATTTTTGTGTGTGTGTTTTCTTGAGCACAACTATCATATCCTAACTCTTTAACATGCTAATTCTTATAATGGTTCTAGGAGACTACAAGATCTTCAATTAGGGCTTTTCCAAATGCATCGTTGAATAACTTGAATTCTTGATCTCGTATTGAGTCAACTTGAATCAACACCACCTTTCTTTAGGGAAGAAAACATCTTGAATCCTAGGAACCCTGAAACAATCTTAAACACTTAAACAAGATTAGTACAAATAACTATATATGTTTTGTAATCATCAAAACTCTAAAACCGAGTGATTGTAACCTTGGGCCAACACATAACAATATAGCAAGTTCATTAAATCATCAAGGCTATTGGTTAGCTAGCATGAAAAAAGAAACTTAAGTATAAGATTGTTAGCATGAATCAAAGTGGCAACCCATCTTCATGTTCCATCAAGGCACTTACCAAATGGCAAGGCACTAAAACAAGGCACACATGAATTATTTGAGAGAATCAACACAACTAGTAAGAAAAGTTAGCACTCATCTTCATTGGAAAATCAACAACACTTGCAAGAATACAAGGTCAAAATAGATGCATCCATTGAATCATTTGAGTTATTCATCCAAAAGTTAGTAGTTAATAGTGTTAGTAATTAGTTAGCCATGGTTAGAAAGTTAGCTAGACATGGAATGAGAAAGCAAGAAAGTAGATATTTTTACACTAATTGCAAGAAAGAAAAGCATGTAAAAAGCACAAGAAAGCTAGAGGAGGAAGAAGAAGAACAAGCTTGCATTTAATTGTCACTGATCAATTACAAAACACTCGCTCTCTCTATTTTTCTGGTCAAATACAAGAGAAAAGAAATTACAAAAGAGCTAAAAAATCTAGAGAGAAAATAGTCTAAAATTCTCAACTCCCCACCTTTGATAGTTAGGGGGAGTATTTATAGGCCCAAAATCCTTGATCCAATCAATCGCTACCATCAAAGAAGACGCTATGCCAATGGCCCTGATCTTACCGCATTTTCGCGGCTGTTAGGCTCGTGTCAGAGAATGCTAGCTTGGCTCTGCATAGGTGTCCTTGTGAAAGGTTCTATTCTCTGAATATCCTCTAGGTTGTTAGTAGAATGAGCTTCCATCATTGGGCTTCACTTTAGGCATCAAAAAAATCCTCAATTAATTAAGATTGTAGGCTTTCTTCTCCATTAAACAATGGACCTATAAATAAAAAAGAAAAACATTAGTAACCAGAATTTTATTAGTAATAAATGGGATAATGTGATGTAAAATATGCAAAAGTGAATACTAATCACCTCGTCATGGGCTTTGGGCTAGCTCTGTGAAGAACTGAACTATGGCTTCGCTACAGCTAATAGATGCTCCGCGAAGAGCTAAGCAATAGCTTCACTGTAAACTCCTTAGCTTCTTTAAAGGCTTAGCTTCACCAAAAAAGCGAAGCTCCAGGTCATTTGACCTATCCAAATCCATGAACGAATTTAGAAAAGAGTATTTCCCTTGATTAGTTATCCTATTGATTTAGTGGAGATAATCAAGGGATTCAAATCTCTTAGTAATTCAAATATCTCTGTTAAAAGAGATAGTTTGGGGATTCAAATCTCTTAGCTAAAAGAGATAATCAAGGAGATAAACTCCCTTGACTATAAATAGCCTGGCTGGCTAGCTTCGCCATAGGCTAAATTAGCCTCGCCATAGGCTTAATTAGCGTCGCCAGAAGCTAAATAGTTTTGCCCACGGCTATTCTATCATAATTTGAAGAATGTAATAGTTGTATTGATAGCTATTAGCTGATTTTTAGGTATTTAGTATCCCTTATTTGGTCTATGATAGCTGATTGCAGGCTAAAGGAGGGGGACTCTTTAACTAAAGAGAGCAAGAGAGAAAACAGAGAAGGTGTCCTTCTTCATAACAGGAACGTAAGTTCTTTAGCGTAAAGCTTCTAGCAGCGACACACTTTTCCATAGTTCTTTGGACTAAATTAGGTTTGGTCACACTAGTTCATCTAAACTTCATCAAGCTTCTCCACATGCAAGGGAATTTTCGAACCAGGCGAGAAGGAATTCCAGGCGGTAGATCCGGCTTTGATTTTTCGTGTGGTTAACGGAACAAAGTGGTCACGCTCCGACTAGACTTCCACCGGAACACTTTCCAAAAATCTCAAAAAGAGATATTTATAATTTTTCCTTTATTACTTGTAATTTGTCTTCAAAATTTTATAAGTTTTTCCTTTCGATTTTTCAATGGAAAACATTGGGTCGATCAACCGAACTTCTACCCGTTGCTAAATTTTAGCTTAGCGGTTGATCGATTGGTCGATCGACTTTCTTGTCAGGACTCTTTGTTTAGATCAACCGACTGCTCGGTCGACCGAAAGTTGCCCAAAGACTATTTTTGACCAGCCATCGGTCGACTAGACAGTCAACCGATAGCCTGTGTCTGCTACAGTAACGACTATTTTTTGAATTTCTGATAATTTTCTGATTTTCTTCAACGGTTATTTTTGCTTCTTGTGACCTAATCACCTTTAGTTAAGGATAGAAACCCCTTCAAATTATATTTAACCATCCACTATATATACGGGTCATTTGAAAAGAAGGGTACAAGAGTTTTTAACAAGTTTTTATTCAAGTTTTTGAGATCTAGCTTTCAAGAAAAATCAAGTTTTTATTTCTCAATCAAAGTGCTTTCATTCTCAATCACACTTTAAAGTTTTCAGCTCTTAAAATTACTTTCTACACTGAATTTTACTCTCACAAACTTTTGGAGCTTCATTTCTTCACTCAAAACCCTAGAAGTTGTAAAGAGAGAGTTTATAACCTGAAATTACACCTAGAGGGGGGGGGTGAATAGGTGTATAGCTAATCAAATACAAATTCTATTCAATTTAAAATGAAATGATGCAATTGATCACTCAAAACAAGACTTGAGCCGGATTCTCCATGAAGGACTCTGAACTTCTCCTCGTGATACCTCTAGATAAGAGTTGAGATGCTTAATTGCTATCTTGTTGAGACGAGTATTGATCGACAAGAATGAATGAATGTTAAACACGTAAATAGAGACAATAAAGCAATCGCGGACAAAAGATTTGTTTCAAGGTTCGAGCCACCGCTCTTTGTCCCTGCCTTCACCACCGTGAAGGATTTCACTATCCACTATTAGATCGTCTACAAAAGGACCTTACAACAAGGAATTACAATCACTCGGAGTATATAACTCTCCAACTCAATCCTCTACACCAGAGGCAGCATATAAGTCGATTGAGATAACAAGCTCTTGGTGATCAAGAGATCACAAACACTCTCTTTGCAACTCTCTTATAAAACCCTATAGTGTAAAATGTAAACTTGAAGCTCAAGAATGTAAGTGAGAGAGAAAATCAGGAAAGAGAGATTTTAAGAGTAGAAAAAAATCAATTAAAACTTTGAAAATATGAACATAAAGAAAACTTTTGAAATTTTTTCTCTTGAAAGAAAAAACTAGATTTTCTATACAATTTGTTGTTTTTAATATTCAATCCCAAAGACCTTTTATATAGGTTTTAGAAAAACACTTTTAGAATTATTTACCAGGTCTGAAGGAAAAGAAATTGACCCTAGAAATTCAACTCTCCATGTTTTAAAAAACATGATAAAATATAGATTTGAAATTGTGACCGTTACTGCCAATCTGGCAGTTTATCGGTCGATCGTTCGGTCGACCGACCATTTTAAAAAATTTGGTCGTTGTCTGGCGGTCGACCGCTCGGTCGACCGTGTCTAACCGAGGCTAAAGAGGTTACAGTTGTCGACCCACCAGTCAACCGCAAAAGGGGATCGGTCGACCGATTGGTCGATCGGGAATATGCACAACATGCACAACCCTTCTGCCAGAGGTTCGGTCGACCGTGCAGTCGACCGACCTAGGCCAAAATAGGGTCAAGGTCAGTTTTGAAATTCAAGAAAATTTTTAAATAATTTTTATATGATTTTTAGAAGAGAGAAGACACGTATAACAATGAGATACAAGTTCTAAACTGAGATATAAATTTTTAAATAAATGTGGAATGAGTATCCGAAACATGCACTTTTGTGTGTATATCTTTGAGCCTCAAATCTATATTCTATTCTTTAACAAACTAGATTCTTATAAGGTTCTAATCGACTACAAGAATCTTCAAGCGGGCTTCTCTGATAGCGACGTAGAGCGACGATGAGTGCTTTGAGCTCCAATCCTGAACTTAATTACCCTTGAGTCATCATCACCTTCCTTTAGAGGAAGAAACCTGTTAGATCTTCTTTGAACCCTGAAACTTACTCTTGAACTTGATTAGTATCAAATAACTTCATTTGCTTTGTCATCATCAAAATACAAAACCGGGGATTGTAACCTTTGGGTCAACAATCTCCCCTTTTTTGATGATGACAAAGCATATGAGCTATTTAAAAATAAATAAAGGAAAGAACTTTTGAAAAAGTCCCCGCTTAAGTTATGCTAGCTATCAAGTATAAGATATCAACAAGTTATATGATAAAGGCATTGTAAATGAGCATGAACAAACAAATACCAATACCAATAAATACTCAATAAATATTTCTCCCCTTTTTTGTCAAGCATCAAAAAGGGTAAGCAATATGGATTTTTTTAAAAAAAAAATGATACCAACTTATGAATCTATAATGCAAACATTTAATACAAACATTTAGTTCACCACAAATGAAAGGGGATTTGTTGAAATCAAGTGGCTTAGTAAATATATCTGCAAGTTGATAATCAGTTGAAACATAATCAATTTCAATATCACCTTTCTCATAGTGACCTCTAAGAAAATGATATCGAATTTCTATGTATTTTGTCTTACTATGTTGATTTGCAATTTTAGTGATATGAATAGTACTAGTATTATCACAAAATATTTTAATATGATCATAATACAAATCATAGTCAAGGAGAGTATGTTCTATCCAAAGGACTTGTGCACAACAAGCCCCGGCCGCAACATACTCTGCCTTGGCGGTTGAGAGGGCTACAAAATTTTGTTTCTTGGAAGACCATGAAACAAGACAATTTCTTAAAAATTGACAAGTTTTACTTGTACTCTTCCTATCCATTCTACAACCAGCATAGTCAGCATCCAAAAAACTCATCATGAAAAATTGTCCGGTCTTCGGATACCACAAGCCCCATTCCAATAGTGCCCTTAAGATATCTAATAATGTGTTTTACCACAATCAAGTGGGACTCTTTAGGACAAGATTGGAATCTAGCACATAGGCATACACTAAACATAATATCCGGCCTACTAGCCATTAAATAAAGTAAACTACCAATCATGCTTTTATAAACTTTAATGTCTACATTTATACCTTGTTCATCCTTTTCAAGTTTTGTTGTGGTAGCCATGGGAGTTTTTCTTGACTTTGCCCCTTTAAGCCCAAATTTCTTGATGAGTTTTCTTTGTACTTGGCTTGATTTATAAAATTTCATCACTCCTTTGCTTGATTTGAAGTCCAAGGAAGAAGTTTAGCTCACCCATCATAGAAATCTCAAATTTATTCTTCATGCATGATTCAAAATCTTTACAAAGCTTCTCATTAGTAGATCCAAATATTATATCATCAACATAAATTTGAACAATAAGAATATCGCTATCTACATGCTTTGTAAACAAAGTGGTATCTACTTTACTTTTTACAAAACCATTTGAAATAAGAAATATTGAAAGCCTTTCATACTAAGCTCTTGGAGCTTATTTTAAACCATATAAAGCTTTCTCTAATTTGAAAAAAAAATACGGAAGTGTAGGATCAACAAACCCGGACGGTTGTTCAACATACACTTCCTCTTCAATTAAATTATTTAAAAATATGCTTTTGACATCCATTTGAAAATTTTTGAAATTTTTATAAGAAGCAAAAGCAAGTGTAATTCGTATGGTTTCAAGCCGTGTTACGGGTGCAAATTTTTCTCAAAATCGATACCTTCGATTTGGGTGTAATCTTGGACCACTAACCTAGCTTTATTCCTAACAACATTACGTGACTCTTTCAACTTGTTCCTAAAAATCTATTCAGTACCAATTGTTGGTCTATCATGGGTTCTAGGCACAAGATGTCAAACTTGGTTGCGCTCAAATTAATTAAGCTCTCTTGCATTGCAAGCAAAATATGAGTCGCCCTCGATTTTGAGGATCTTCTTTGATCTATCTGAGAAATAAAAATAAAATGGCCACATAAATCATGGAGTTTGGAGCGAGTAGTTATCCCCTTTGATACATCACCTAGATGAGTTTCTTGGGATGACTTGTAGCATATCTCCAATCTTTTGGAAATAGTTGTGTTGGTGCCACTTCAACCTCTTGAACTTCACCTTGTTCATCAAACTTTGGCTTATGTTTTAGGATAGGTGAGTCCTTCATGGTTACTTTCTCCATGTCGTCAACTAGAGAATCAATCTCTATAACATTCTTAATAAAAGCATTAGATTCTTCAAACTTAACATGCATAGATTCTTCATTTGTCAAAGTAGATTTATTGGTGTTAGAATAACCAACAAAAATCGCTTCAAAAGCTTTAGCATCAAATTTTCCTAAGTTATCTTTGGTGTTTAAAACAAAACATTTGCATTCAAAAACACTAAAGTAAGAAACATTAGGCTATCTCAAATAGTAAATTTCAAAAGAAGTTTTGAAAGTATTTTTACAAAAATAAATTCTATTTGATATGTAACATGAAGTGTTTTCAGTCTCGGCGTATAAATATTGAGGGAGTCCGTATTCACTAATCATTATCCTAGCCATTTCTTGAAATGTACGATTCTTCCTTTCAATGACTCAATTTTATTGTGAAGTTCAAGGACAAAACAATTTATGCCTGATTCTATTTTCTTCTCAATAAGTGATAAAAGAATGGTTAATGAATTCACCACCTCTATCACTTCTTATGCGTAAAATCGAAAAACTTTTTTCTTTTTCAACCCTTTTTCTAAAAACATTAAAATGCGAAAAAGCTTGTTCTTTATGTTCCAAAAAGATAACTCATGTAAAACGAGAAAAATCGTCAACCAAAATAAAATAAAACGGTTTTCATTTAATCTCTTGGTTTTAGTAGGACCAAACAAATCCATGTGGATTAACTCTAATGGTCTAGATGTCATGATATCATGGTTTGAAACAGGACTTGGTTTATTTCCCAAGTTGGCACACATCACAAATGCGGTCCTTTTTAAACTTCAAGTAAGGAATACCCTTTATTGATTCCTTAGAGTTAATTCTAGATAGATGGTCAAAAGATACATAGCCTAATCTTCTATGCCATAACCAAGAATCCTCATTGAAAGCATTTAAACATATAGCATTGCAATCTAAATTTAGCATATTAATAATATTATTTTCCATTAAAAATTGATTCGGTAAAACTTACAAAAAGGAGTCGAGGAGCGAAATTACAAGTACTTCAAAACGATTACAAATAGATCTCCTCTGAGATTTCTGAAAAAGTATGCCGGTAGGAATCTGATCAGCGCGCGATAACTTTATCCCTTTGACGATGCAATCGATCAGGCGATCAAGCTGCCTCCAAATAGGATTCCCTTCTTGCTTGGTTCTGGGAATAGAGTATTTAGAAGTAGGAGAACAAGAGAACACTCTCTAGAATTTCTGGTTGAGTTTCTCTTTTCTCTAACCCGTTAGCCATCTCTTTTTCTTTTTATCCGTGCCTGTCTCTCCCTCTGCGCGTCTCTCCTTCTGCGCGTCTCTCCTCTGTCCCTTGGCTCAGCAAGGGACTATTTATAGCAAAAATGGGGTGTAACTGCCCCCTTGAATTCAGCAAGACTGAATCAGTTTTTAACTTCGCGCGAGGCTGTAAATGACCTTGCAGCGAAGCTATTCGCGAGCTTCTGGTGAAGCTAGAGGGTTCATGCGAACGCCTCCTTGCCGTTGTGGCTTAATTGTCTCCACTTAATGTGGGACGAGGTGGGCTGGTGTAACTGCCCACTTAAAGTGACATTAATCCCACTAAGTTAGTGGGGTCTACCCATTAATCCCTCGAGGGATTTTAAAACGGTCAATTTGATGACCTGCCAAAGCTCACTGCGGAGCTAAGTCATGTGAAGCCAAGACTTGGCTTATAGCTTCAGGAGAAGTTACTTTCAGAGCCTTGTGCGAAGCTAAGGCTCAGCTCATGGCGGAGCTACGACTCAGTTCATGGCGGAGCTACACTCTTTTTTCCTTCTAGCGAAGCGAGGGATAAAGCTTCTAGTGCGAAGCTCCTAGATCAGCCTCTAGCGGGGCTAAATGGGAAGCTTCAAGCGAAACTAATAATTGGCCTCAAAGCGAGGCTACCAAGAAAGCTTCAAGCGAAGCTGTAAGTTAGCTCCATATGGAGTCATGGAGGGCTTTAAAGCGAGGCCAGAAGCTATCCCCTTAGGCTCATACAAGGCTAAGTGTTGAGTTAACTTAGTCTCTCAGGTCTGCTTGGCTCTCTTCAAAGACAACTTTGGCTTACTGTCTGCTTCACTGGATCAATAAGGTCCAAGTCGCTGCCTTATTCCTAGTCGTCAGCTTGTCTTCTACTTATCTTTTATAAATGTCGATAAGTTAGACATAGTTCAGACCGGTTAAAGATAAATGTGAGAATTTTGTCTTTTTAGAGTGTTAACAAATATATACATTATTTTCTCAAAATCCGAAAAGAATGCAAGCATCGATTTTACCATCTAAATATTGCAAGAAGAATCATCAAAATAACTTTAAAACCTCGAACACGAAGTTGACTAATACTTAGGAGGTTATGCTTGAAACCATCAACTAAAACAATATTTTCAATCAATGGAGATGAACCAACTTTAATGTTACCTATACCGATAATGTTACCCTTTGAGTCATCTCTGAAGGTGATGGTGCCACCTTCATGATACCTTGATAGGGTTGCAAAATTATTGATGTCCCAAGTCATGTGCTTTGAGCAACCGCTATCAAGATACCACCGCTCCCTACGTTTTGGAGCCTTAGTGTATATCTACATCAAATAATGAAGTTGTTGATTTTGTTACCTAAATTTTCTTGGGTCCTATGACGTTAGTACTTTGAACCCAAATATGATTATTAGAAGCATTTATACGATCAAAATAAAATTTAGCTAAGTGACCCTTTTGGCCACAATAAGTACATGAATAAACTTTACCATACATAAATGCATGTTGTGTATGATGAGCTTGAGAAACATGAGCTTATTTAGTGCGTGATTTAGAAGTTTGAGCATGTGTAGTATGAATATGTTTCTTTGAAGAATTTTTTTTTGAAAACATGGCCTCTAATCTAGCCTTATCAAACTCATGTTTCTTTAAAATATTTCCCAAGTGTTGATTTTAGTTTTTAAAATAGAAATTTCATTTTCATCGATCATGAGAAACTTTGCTTTACATGAATTTTATATGCATCAAAATCTTTTTGTGTAGATAAAAGAGTGGAAGATAAATCATCTTTTTCTTTAGAAAGAATGATTATTTTATTTTGAAGAACTTCATCTTCCTTTTTATTTTTAGATATTTTTTCTTTAGAAAATCATAATTATATGAAAGTTTTATAAATGCATCTCCTAATTCATCCATAGTTAAATCACAATCATCAAGGGATGGTTCAGAAGATACCTTAGGTATGTTATCATTTGCCATGAAACATACGTTTGTCGTGTCCACCTCCTCTTCGGATTCACTTTCTGAATCCCATGTAGCTTTGAGAGCTTTCTTCTAATATGGCTTCTTTGATGTAGAAGGCTTGTTTTTTATTTTCGGATATTAGACAATGATATGTCCGGGTTTCTGACAGTTGAAACAAATGATTTTCTTTTCCTCCTTATTTTGCCATCGTCTTCTATTGTTGATCTTTGCCTTGTTGTACATCCTCTTTACATTTCTTACAAGGAGGAAAGATTTTCATCATCTTTTTCTTCTTCATCATCGTCGGAGATGGTGGGAGTGGACTTGAAAGCAATCGTCTTTTTCTTTTGCGGTGATGTTTCTTCTCTTGCCTTCCTCTCCATCTCATAGGTCTTAAGATTGTTGATAAGACCGATGAGTTCCATCTCTTCTTTGTCGTTTAACTCCTTCAATTTTGTAGCCCTGACTTCCCATGAGGGTGGAAGTGCACGAATGAGCTTCCGTACTTTTTGATCATGGTCAATGTCATCACCTAAAGAAGCAAGACCATTAATTTTTTAGTAAATTTTGTAGCCATATCAACAATGGACTCATGTTCATGCATAGTGAAGTTTTCATATTGGGAACACATGAGATCAATTTTAGCCCTCTTGACTTGTGATCTTCCCTTATGAGTGACCACTAGGTGTGACTAAATCTCGTAGGTGGATTTGCAATGAATAACCCTAACTATGTCGTCATCGTTCAAGGCTTGAAGCAATGCATAGTGTGCCTTAGCATTGGCATCAAACTTTGGTGGCAATATTGGACCTAGTGTCCTCATCACCACGGGTACACTAAAGGGTTTAGTCCCCGCCTTTGCAACTCGGCTTCCTAGGGATTACAAAAACACAGTCATCTTAACCTTCCATATGGGAAAGTTAAGGCCATCAAATTTAGGAGGGGTTTTAATACCTTTAGCCATTTTTTATTATAGTTGATGAGAATGAAGATGTTAATGAAATAATTAGCAACTAGGATCTCTCTAAGGTGGTTAAGCCAAATTCTAGAGACCAATGCTCCGATAACACTTGAAATTACACCTAGATGGGGGTGAATAGATGCATAGCTAATCAAATGCAAATTCTATTCGATTTAAAATGAAATGATGCAACCGATCACTCAAAACAAGACTTGAAGCGGAATTCCCCGTGAAGGGTTCTGAACTTCTCCTCGTGATTCCTCTAGATAAGAGTTAAGCTGCTCAATTGCTATCTTATTGAGATGAGTATTGATCGACAAGAATGAATGAATGATAAACAAGTAAATAGAAACAATAAAGCAATCACAAAAAAAAAAGATTTGTTTCGAGGTTCGAGCCACCGGTCTACATCCCCGCCTTCACCACCGTGAAGGATTTCACTATCCACTATTGGATCTTTCTCAAAGGGACCTTACAATAAGGAATTACAACCACTCAGAGTAAACAACTCCCCAACTCAATCCTCTACACCAGAGGCAGTACAAATCCAATTGAGATAACAAGCTCTTGGTGATCAAGAGATCACAAACACTCTTTTTACAACTCTCTTACAAAACCCTATAGAGTAAAATATAAACTTGAAGTTTAAGGATGCAAGTGAGAGTGGAAATCAGAAAGAGAGATTTTAAGAGCAGAAAAACTCAATTAAAACTTTAAAAATAAGTGCGCGAAAGAAAACTTTTGAAACTTTTTCTCTTTGAAAGCAAAAACTAGATTTTCTATAAATTTATTGTTTTTAATATTCAGTTAACCTTTATATAGTTTTAGAAAAACACTTTTAGAGTTGTTTACCAGGTTTGAAAGGAAGAAATTGACCCTAGAAATTCAACTCTCCATGTTTTATAAAACGTGATAAAATACAGATTTGAAATTCTGGTCAATACTTCCAATCTGACAAACTGTCGGTCGACCGCCCGGCTGACCGGACATTTTAAAAAAATTGACCGTTGGCTGGCGGTTGATTATGTCTAGCTTAGGCCAAAGAGGTTACAGTCGATCGACCCACCGGTCGACCGCAAAAGGGGATCGGTCGACCGGTCAGTCGATCGGGAATGTGCATAACATGCACACCCCTTCTGCCAGAGGTTCGATCGACCATGCGATCAACCGTTCTGGCCTGTAATAGGCACGATCGGCCACCCGTCGACCGACCTAGGCCAAAAATAGGGTCAAGGTCAGTTTTAAAATTCAAGAAAATTTTAAAATAATTTTTGTATCATTTTTGGAAGAGAGAAGACATGTATAACAATGAGATACAAGTTCTAATCTGAGATATAATTTTTTAAGAAAATATGGAACTAGTATCCGAAAATGTGCATTTTTATGTGTATATCTTTGAGCTTCAAATCTATATTCTACTCTTTAAAAACTAGATTCTTGCAAGGTTCTAATCGACTATAAGAATCTTCAAGCAGGCTTCTCTGATAGCGACGTAGAGCGACATTGAGTGCTTTGAGCTGCAATCCCGTACTTGATTACCCTTGAGTCATCATCACCTTCCTTTAGAGGAAGAAACCTGTTAGATCTTCTTTAAATCCTGAAACACTCTTGAACTTGATTAGTACCAAATAACTTCATATGCTTTGTTATCATCAAAACACAAAATTAGGGATTGCAACCTTTGGGCCAACATAACCTTTGTGGTTGCTGAGAACTTGTTAACCTCATTGGCTTTGTGCTGCCTCTTGTGTAGAGGATTGAAGGTTGGAGTTGTGTACTCCAGGTGTTATGTAGACCTTGTAGTTCTTCTGTGGAAGTTCCTTTATGGATAGTGGAAATCCTTCCCGCGGTGAAGGCAGGGACATAGAGCTTGATGCTAGATCTCAAAAAAAATCTCGTGTTTGTGATTGCTTCTTCTTGATCTTACTCTATCTCTATGACTTGCATTTGTAATTTTAGTTTCATTACATTTTCTATTCATCTCTTGTATCATTGATACTTGCCGATTTTTCTTTTTTAATCAAGAAGGCAATTGAGCACCTCAACTGTTATCTAGAGAAATATAGAGGAGAAGTTCTAGAGCCCTTATTTGGGAATCCAGCAACACTTCTTGATTTGAGTTGCTGTTTGCATTATTCATTTTAATTATTGCATTTTCGCATTAGTTTAGCATTACACCTATTCACCCCCCCCCCCAGGTGTACTTTCAGATCCTCTATGTAAGTCTTAGCCGTCAGGGTAAGGACCCGATATAGGCTGTCGAGTGATGTCACGCCCCGCTTCCCAAAATACGTAGAAACAGAGTCGCGATGAGAGTCGGCGACGTATATACGCAAGGAAAAATATCTCACATATACACGCTAAGCCTAAAGTAACCTGAATAAGCTATAATCTAAACCATAATAAATCAACGATCACTGCAATATCACATATAAGCATCCACACATGATATTATATAAAAAGGACTGGAATAAAGACTGAATCTGATATACATGTATAAAGAAAAGTTAAGAAACAGAAATAAAAAGAAGGAATACCAGAATCAAAATGAGAGAAACTCCAACTCCTCGCGAAGCGTACGATCACACGAACACCTGAACAATATAAGAAGGTGTCCAAAATCCTGGACGTGCGAATCCAGGGTCGTCAGAAGCGACCTAATGAGTGTGTGTATGTAAAGAGAAAGGGGTACGTACATAATAACAATGTAAGCAATAACAACATGATAACTGAAATAAAAGATAACAGAATAATCAATATCAAGAACAAAGATATGAACGATATATAACTGATATCATAATAAAAGGAATCAACTAATCTCAAGAGTATAATCTAGCATATGTCACTAGTCTGGTATACAATCTAGTCATGTGTACAATCATATGTCTATCATAACTTATATAATATTCAGTCAAGTGAGTACAGTCCATTATAGGACATAAGAACAGTTTATCAATATTAATTATATCAGCGAACACCAATTGCCACATGCAGTCGACGCATACCATACTACGCCTAACACACGTGTCCATCAGGGTCTTAAGTTATCGAAATTAATAGAAGAGACATTGTTCGTGCTTTAGGTGAGTTTCGTATATACTCGAAACCACGGCCC
Organism: Agave tequilana; assembly: GCA_038442645.1. Lineage (NCBI taxonomy): Eukaryota > Viridiplantae > Streptophyta > Magnoliopsida > Asparagales > Asparagaceae > Agave > Agave tequilana. The sequence continues at coordinate 30,816 of JAVJIF010011164.1, read as the reverse complement.
AATTACCGGGCGCTGAACCAGGTCCTATTGCTAGGTAGTCAATAACAATAACAATAATAATATGAACAATACGGGATGTCAGTCATCCCCCGGAACCCTGTTGTGGAACCATATCTCTGCTGCGCAACCTGTATCCTAGGTCTACAAAAAATACAGACGCTGTCTCCTTCATCAATTTCCCCTATCCCAGTGTAAGTTGTCTATTTATATTATTATTTAAAATAATCAATATCCATGTTATTTCAATTACTAGGGTGATATGGTGACAATAACAATATCAATGATGTAACAATAACAATATGGACAATATTACCGTGTAAACGATAGAACAATGGAACAATGCATGTGTTACGGTCCGACAATATTTTCTCAATAATTTTCAGTAACATGAATCAATACAGTAACAGTCCTGCATCGTCTAGTCAATGTACAATCTCATATAGAACTGATCAAAATCTTATCCACCCATATTGGATAATAACACTAATGAATCCATTAACTCACAATCATGATACAATCATCGTAAACATCAAATACCAATGTAGGCCAAGAAAATCCGATACAGTAAACCACAAGTTTAATAAACCAATAACCAGTTCTCTCATTATATCAATCTACTACAGTCTTTTATATCACCAGTAAGTCAAGTCGATCAATAACCATCGTCAAACTCTGAATATATATATATATATATATATATATATATATATATATATATATATCACCGATTTCAATAAAATAACACTCACAATAAATCAACCTCTGCAACCGAATAACTGAAGTAGTCAAGAACCAATCATGAAACACTGAATATATCCTCGAGATCAACAACGAATATCGAGTTTAAAATTAAAGAATGAAATATCCTCAAAATCAGACTTATCCAACTATAATTAAGATCATAACTAAAGAATATAACATCCTCGATCAACATAACATTTCAATCATCTCTACATCTAATATCCAACGTCGATAAGATTATCAATACTCAATCAATATCATCAGGGTAAATCTAAAAGTCCTTGTTTCAATAATCCAAAACCAAGATCATAATTAAGGAGTGTCACATCCTCGATCAATATGAAATCTAGATCATCTCTATATTTAGTAATCGATATCAATAAGGGTATTAATACATCAGTCAAGCTCATCAATGGGGGAATCCAGAAATAATAGCTCCAAACAGTCCAAAAGTCAGTCCCATCACATACATCAGCGTTTAGGGTTCATATTCACAAATATCCATGTATTAGTTAAATAGTCTGTCGATAAGGCAACATCAAATCTAACATGTCCTAAATATCCATAGAGTTCTAGTCGGAATAGTCACCAAATAATTTGTCTGATAAACACTATACATAAAATATGAATTTCTAACCTCAACCATGAATCAATCTGACTCAAGATCAATATATTTATATTCTAAGATTTATCACAACTAGGTCAGTACAAGATCAATTCCTATCTATGGTATATCAATACCAGTTCTATGCCAACAATGACGATTTACCAACACATGAAATGATACTGATACAAGCTCATATCAACTACACAAATAAGGTGAACAATCACTAATGTCTCATGAAGTGATACAAGTGATAATACTAGTAAAATATCCTAGACAGTCAAATAAAATGATAAAAGTAAAACACAAGTAGACAACGATAAATAGGGAAAAAGACAAAAGCAAATACTCACATGAAATGACGCGGTTTTGAAAACGAATCTCTGTCTGGTCTCCACTGCACGAACCGGTACGAATCTCCAGATCATCTCATGGGCCAGTTTCTGAATCGCCAGTGTACCGGGACCACAACAATCACGAATACGAATCGGGTTCGGGTCTCCTGTTACCAGGTTCGGATCTCACCAAATGAGTTCGAAACGCTGTGACATGCAACGAAACACACAGAGAGGAAGAAGAATCAATATAGACACCTAATACACTCACACATGCACCCATACACGCATGTCACACGTGCATATACCCACATATATACACATATATGAGTATACACATACGTACTCACTATATATATATAAATATACTATATACATACATACATATTATATGTATATACACGTATACACACGTCTACACATGAACACACACTCACACACACCTCCATACATGCACACACTAACAGACAATTACATTTATACCTACATAATAATAATTCAAGCAAATTACTAAGCACATTTTCACACTTTTATATTAACACATTATTACATGTATACCCTTCACAAATATAAACAGAGAGAGAGAGGGAAACTCACAGTCTTGGGGGAGGCTTGCGGCGCTCCGGCGGAGGCGACAGAGACCGCGGAGGAGGTCAACGGATAGAGAATCTCACCGGGAAGGGCATGGGTACGTTCGCGCTAGCTGGTGGTAATCGACGGCGACCCACAGAGAGGTGGAAGAGGCCATGAGATGGAGGGGAATTTGGCCTTGGGCTGTTATGGGCCTAAATAGAAACTAGGTTTTTTTTTTTATGAAAAAGGGAAATTACTAGGACATTAATGCTGCAAATTGATTGATAGAAGAGAAAATTAAATTGAAGAATTTGAGGGCTTACCCACTTGATGCAGTCTTTATGATGTTGAAAGAGGATGGAGGGGTTTACAGGGGAGAAAAGCCCTGTGCAGAGGGGAGGAGAGCTCATTTGGGGCGTTTGGCTGTCATGACAGCGGCAAGGGAGGATCCTGCCGGTGTATGGGTGATCCGGGCTGTCACGGCATGGCTGGTGGGAGGTGAGGGGAAATGTGGGGGGTGCACCAGGCCTGGCTGGATGATGGGGCAGCGGCATGGTGGGAGATCTGTGCTTGGTGCTGGGGCTGCCAAGGGTGCAAAGGTCCGCGGAGTGCTGTGCGGCTTGGGTTGGAGTCGCGGTGGTTGCCGAAGTGATGATGCGTGGATCAGAGAAGGAGGAGAGAGATACATGGTGTGGCGGCTGCAGATCAGAGGAAGAGGGAGGGGAAAAACATAGGTTTGGGATTAGAATAGTTAAGATTTTGATTGGTTTTAGGATTTAGGATTTGGTTAGTTTAGGATTGATAATGGGTGGGTTAGTTAATGGGTGATGGGTCTCGGGTAAATGGATTTCGGGTAGATAATAGGTAAAGGAAGGAATCAAGGGCTAATGGGTAATGGAGTTTAGGAATAGAAATAAGGAGAAGGAATAAAAAACTAATATCAAAGAATAATAATTAATAATAGTAACAATAATAATAGTTAACCACAAAATAATAATAACATTAACAAAATAAAAATATCAATACTAATAATATTATAACAAATAATAATAATCACACTTAGTAATAATATTATTACATAATAATGCTTATCAATGACAATAATGATTAACAACAGCAATACTAATAATATTAACACCAATAATAATAATAATAATATGAATAATAATAATGAAATAATAATAATAATAACTACTACTAATGATAACAATTAAAAATAAAAATAATCATAGAAGTAATAGTATAAGTAATTAAAAATATTAATAAGAAATAATGGTAATTATACATAAAGCCAAATCACCATTTACTATCTCAAAATAATTGCATATTTAATAATAATATTAATAATCATATGAAGAAAGCAATGAATTAAGTTGATTAAATAAAAATAATCAGTAAATCAAAATAAATACTTTAGGAAAATAAAATATAGTATTACTAACTAGGGATATTACATTCTACTCACCTTATAAAAATTTCGTCCTCAAAATTACGATAAAGTAGGGAAAGATAAAAAATCAAGTTAAGGGAGAAAAATAAAGCTTCCATGTCGCTTCTCACTGCATCAAGAGTTCACCACGCTTCCGCTGCGCGCTCTGAACTCTGCTACCAGCTCCAACATGGAGTAATCGGTTCCAAGAGACAGAATCAAGGAAATAGAACTAGGAAAAAGAATAAGAATCAAGATGGAATTCAGATTACTCTAGAAGAAGAGATATAATTAGTGATATCAAAAATTCAAGAGATAAATTTCAAAAGAGAGGATGATAAATTCACAAGTGGACTGATATCATAGTGAATAAGATATGTATATAGTAGTGTAAATATAACTCGTTTCAAGTTACAGGTAAGAACTATGTTCTCTTTGAGTAAACCTGGCTCTGATACCAAGAAAATTCTGTCATGCCCCGCTTCCCAAAATACGTAGAAATGGAGTCGCGACGAGAGTCGGCGACGTATATAGAGGAAAAATATCCCACGTATACACGCTAAGCCTAAAGTAACCTGAACAAGCTATAAATCTGATCAGTCACATATATTGCATATACATTGTCACATTACCATACTTTTTATCTAATAAATCCTATTAATAAGTCTTATTCTTCTTTGTTAAATGTAGGCCCATTACTAAAAGAAAGGAAAGAGAAACAAGCCCAAAACCCATCAAATTCTGACTTAATTCAGAATAAATTCGAAATCAAGGAATCAGGCAAATCTTGGCATATCAAAGAGGTTGAAAACTGACTGAAATAAATCTTCCCAAATTAAGCAGTTGAAGCCAACAATCAAAGGCTATTTCGTCAAATCCTGGAGCAGAAACGAGAAAACCAGTAGAAGATATAGGAGAATCACCAAACCAGGAGAATCATCCAATTGTGTGTGGCCAACTGGCCACACCAGGGCCACGAAAACGCAACCCTAGCCATGTTTCCACAGCTTGGTTGAGGTTGTTGGGGTAGCGTTTGCTCCCCCAATCTTCCTACGATCTCTCCCCTATGGTTTTTCCCTATAAATACCAGTTTCAATAGAGAAGGAAGGGGCGAAGACTAGGATTAAAATTTCTCTTTATTTTTAAGGCTTAGGTTCTTTGTTAGATAGTATATAAGTTGTATTTTTGTTTTATAATTTGTAGTTCAGTGCAAACACCAGAGAGAAGAGTGGAATTGAGTGTGTAATTCGACTTTGAAGTGACAATCAAAGGAGCTTCTACTTGCTTGATCAACTCAACTCGAATTCGGTATGTTCAAATTTAATTGCCATTCTCTTGTTTGTTTTCAGTTCATAATGAGTAGCTAATTCGTTTTCTGGGCTCACTAATGGACCTCTTCTATCACCTCTCTCTTGACTGATTTTCATAAAAGCAACACTTTTTGAATCAGAAAGTACCTTAGTTAAAACTTTGTTCTTGAAAGCACATGAGGATTTCTTTATTTTAAACTTGGACTTTTAAAGCACAAACTCTTTGAACTGTTTTTATTCCATACTTGCTTCTTCGCGCTTGATGGTTTAACATTCACTTCTTAATGATTTGTAACGAAAGGGCTGAAGATTTAAATGAAACCATCTTATTTGTTTTACTTGGACATTAAAAGAAACTAAAGATTTTTAGCTTATAATAAAAGTGATGCATCCCAAATGTTCTTGAGATAAGTACATAGTTGAGTTAATAATTAGTGAGCCCAGATCTTCTCCTTCTTAATTAAAAACAACCAAACAATTTTCAAAGCTTTTTAAATCACCTTCTCCAAAGCCTTCTCCAAATTTTAAGTTTTTCTTTTAATCATTTTCCTTCTCTCCATTCTCTTTTCAACTAAAAAACTAGCACCATTCTTAGCTTTCTAAACAAAACACCAAAAAGCTTCTATCGCATCCCTCCTCGTGGACACGACCCGTTAGCCCAAAGCTACACGGTAATTTCTTAACTCTTTGATTTTGCAATCAATTTTTGGCGCCGTTGCCGGGGAGGGAACGGTGTATTTGTTTTTTAACAAGTTTGGTGTCTTGTTTCAGGGACGTCAAGATTCAGATCTAGCATTCAAGCTTTGCAGGAGAAAACTTGCTATTCTGTGCCCCTACTCTCGAAAGTTGGAAACAGAATTTCAAGAAATTGCTAGTGCAAAAGTTGAAATTTTTGTTGGACTACTAAAACTCTTTTTTGCAGGACATATTACTTGCAAAATTTAAGTTTTTGTGTGCTATTATTCTTGTTATATCTGCCATTCACAATCCCTGTTTTAATCCAATAGTAATTTGAGTGATTGTTAATTGCTTAAAAAAACGTTTAGACTTGCATTCTAGGCATTTGTCTAATTACGTTTATTTTACAATTACTGTTGAAGATAGCAGGAGACAAGGTACGTATGCATAGCATATAGTTTAGGAAACATTATTAGGTGATATTTGCTTTTGAATGCTACCTTTCTATATCTTGCACACTTTGCACAAATCAATTCTAAGGGCAAAACCCAAATCAAGATAAGGTGGGGAAGTCATTACCCTTCCTTAGCCCACAAACCATCTCCAAGCACGCACAACCTAAGCCTAAGTAAAAATCTGATAGACATTGGCCTTAGGGACATCTCAAACTCATTAGGAGATTATCCTAAGGAGAAAGGTGTTAGAATTTGACTCCTGCCAAATCGGTGTCTAGGAAGGGGATTAAGGGCCGAAAGCCCGAAGGTTGGTGGTTACTTAATTAAGGAACGTCTTTGACGGATAACCTCCCACCAATCTTGCCCTAACCTAGCTGATTAGCTTGTGGTCAAAGTCTGCATTATACCTCCAGTGGATAATCAACCTGTTAGCAGTTGTCTAGGTCAAGGTTACCTTAGACTAGGCTTGGTTGTTTTCTCTTCTTGACTATTGGTGAACTTGTTTGTGATTGTGTTTGTGTATGCAAGTGTGGTCAAGAGACCCTTATTCATCTAGGTTAACTAGAAACACATCACCACCCAAGTTCGAACCAAGACCAGATTCGGTTATGGATCAACCGACATCTTTGCAGGATATGTTCTATCCCTTTAGAACATCACTTCCATCCTGCATCCAATTTCCATCGGTTGGTGAACACAACTTTGAGTTTAAGCCACAGTTCATCAATACACTCCCTAAGTTCCATGGTTTAGAGTCCGAAAATGCTTATTTCTTCATAAGAGAATTTGAGAAAACATGCTTAATGATGAAAGTCCCATACCTTGCAGATGATGCTATTAGGTTGAGATTTGTCCCATTTGCTCTTAAGGACTTAACCAAGAAATGGCTCTACAGCTTAGTGGCCGGCTCTATCACATCCTGGGATGATTTCATCAAGGTCTTCTTGAAGAAATTCTATCCAATCCACAAGACCGCTCTCGTTAGGAAAAACATCATACAGTTCAAGCAAGAACCTAGTGAACCGTTTTGGAGGTACTTTGAACGCTTCAAAGACCTTCTTGTCCAATGTCCTCATCATGGAATAGAGAAATAGCGACAATGTCAAATTCTTTATGACGGTTTAGACTACTCGATCAAGACCCTCTTAGAAAGCATGTGCCAAGGGGATTCTTGTTGAAGGATGACGATGAAGGATGGGATTTATATGAGAATCTCGCTGAAAAGACCATCTAATGGGAACCTACTAGTGAAAGTTCTAGAAATCCACACTCTATCTCTTCAAAAGGAGGTCTCCATTTAATTGAATCATCCATAGCTAACGAGGCTAAGTTAGCTAACCTAGCGAGAAGACTGGAAGCATTAGAAACTAAGGAATCAAGTCCAGTCAATCAAGTCAGCCCAAACTAATTTTCAACTCCGGGTTGTACTTATTGTCAGGCCATGAATCATGTGTTTGAGGAGTGTCCTGTATTTCAAGCTCGACAAAACTTTTCTGAACCGATGAATGCGGCCTTTTCACGGCCGAATAATGATCCTTACGCCCCAACGTACAATCCTGGCCGGAGAAATCACCCAAATTTCTCATGGAACCAACACAGCAATGACCACCCATGGTCGAACCAAGCAAGCCACTTCCATCATCCCAACAATTCTTCCAATCATCAACCCAATTTTTCGAATTATCCTCACAATTCTCCCAACAATTTTTCAAATTATCAATAAAATTTTCCCAACCAAGCTCCACCATCTTCCTTCCAGAATCCTCAACTTGAAAGGAGAATGACTGATTTTGAGAGAAATATGGAAAGGTACATGAAGAACCAAGATTCCCTCATGCAAACAATACAGAGACTAGAGGGTCAAATGAGCTAGTTAGCCAATCCATAACATGAGAGGTAAAAGGGTACATTGCCCAGTCAACCAATTATGAATCCTAGGAATTCACAACAAGCTCATTTGGTTGAGGATCAATCACTGAATCAATGTAATGCTATTCATACATTGAGGTCGGGAAAGAAAGTTGATAACCAAGTGTCGACACCACCCAATCCTAGTCAGCACAATCACACTTCAGCATCCACCTCATCTAAATCCACTCCTCCTAAATCTGACAAATCTAAAAAAGATAAGTCAACCAGTCAGGTGCACCAGCCTATAGTACCATTTCCTAATAGGCTGAAAAATAACAAGTAAAATCCACACATGGATAAGATAATTGAGATCTTTAATCAAGTGAAGATAAATGTGCCACTTCTTGATGCGATCCAACAAGTCCCATCCTATGCTAAGTTTCTTAAGGACATGTGCACCAAGAAGAGAAAGACTAATGTACCTAAAAAGATCTTCTTAGCCACAACATTAGTGAGCTTCTATCGGGTCCGATCCCTGTTAAGTACAAGGATCCAGGTAGTCCCACCATTGCCTGCACAATAGGACAAGCCGAGATTAGTCGTGCACTTCTTGACTTGGGGGCAAGTATTAACTTGCTTCCATTCTCAGTTTATTAACAACTCGGGTTGAGCGATCTTAGTCCAACTAGAGTCACTATCCAATTGGCTGACCGTTCAGTGAAAGTTCCAAAAGGAGAGATTAATGATATCCTTATCCTGGTCGGGGAGTATATTAACCCTGTTGATTTCATAGTACTAGAGACACAACCTGTATCCAATCATAGGGTTCAAACTCCTGTTATCCTAGGGCGACCATTCCTTGCTACTGTCAATGCCATCATCAATTATAGGAATGGGTCCATGAGGTTAACCTTTGGGGACATGACTAGAGAAGTCAATGTCTTCAACCTAGAAAAACAACTTCGTAAGATAAGAGACCAAACATTTGAGGTAAACTTTGTTGAAAATAATTGTGATGAAGAGAGTGAAGGTATAGAAGATGAGTCGCTGTTTCTTAATGAATTATTTAAGAATGAATGCGATTATCTTGATGAGAAGGCATATATCGGAGATCCTAATGTTAGAGTACCCTTTAGAAAGGGAAAATTTGATTTGAATATCTTCACTTTCGATGAGCCAACCAATAATGTATCGCATGAGAATATAATTCAAGAACCTCTGATTGACATACTCTTTGAAAACCTCTTCGAAGAAAAACTCATGTGTTTGGATGAACCAACTAGGGATTATTTGGTTAATTACACATTTCCAGGGGAAAGTGTTGACCTAAGCTTTGAGGAGATATATGAAATTGAGTTAGAATTCTTAGGCATTCATAATGAAGAAGTTCCAACTGAGAAGTGTGGTGGAGAGAAATTTTTGAATAATGAATGTCGTAATATGAGGAAAAAACACCTAAAGAAGGTGAGACTGGGGAGGAAGAGAGCTAAAATGATAAAAAAATTAGCCTCCCCACTATGCCCTATAAAGAGAACCCATTGGAATGATGGGAAGAGAGCTAGAAGGATGAGACCGAAAAAGACCTAGGTGGGGAGAAACTTGATGTTGTACATATTTTTGTATAATATATGCACCTCTTTTACATTTCATTTCATGCATCTATACATTTCTTTCATACATTGGGGAAATGCATGAGATAAGTGGGGGGGAGAGTTCTAACATGACTAATATAACTCTAAAAAAAAAGAAAAAAATGTATATAAAAAATGTATATATATATATATAAAACTTTTTGAAAGGTAAGAACAATATTTTGATATATTTTTGTAAGAAATTAAGTCAATTTTAAGGAATAGGAAAATTATAATTAGGATTTCTTACACTTGGTCAAAATAAGATGACTTGTTTGATTTCTAGGATTAGGAAGAAAAATTGTGAAAGTAATTTAGTCTTGATCTTTACCTTGATGAAATATGCACACTTTATATACTTACACACTTAGGGTTCAAAAACAAAGACTCTTATGCCTTATAAAAAAAAACTATATATAAACAAATCTAATTATTGATTAGCTAGGTGCTTTGGCCTAAGCAAGCCTTTGTATTTAGGCAAAAGATAATTAGATAAGTTTGAAAAAAATATATATATATATAAATCCTCTGATTAAGCTGGGTATTTGTGCCCATAAAGCATAAGTATTCACGCCTAAAAGGCGTACATTTTATAAATAAAAATCTTGGTTTCGTGGCCTTGTCTGCTCGAGTGTTTAAGTCCTTAGGGGTGTTTTCTCACCTGGTGCCCTAAAACTGTCCGGTTTGGGTGTCACCGACTCGTTACATGGTCAGATTAGAAAGCCTAATGAAATTGAGGAATAAATTCCACCAAAAACAAATATAAATAAGGCATAGGAGTTAATGTTAAAGAACCCTTAGTCAAACTTCACAGTCACGATGGTGCATACGACTCAGGGTAAATTAATAAACTAGATGAGAAGTACAATTTGACTCCTTACTTTGATTGATGACATGTTTTTGAATAGAGACTAAGTTTAGGAATGAAAAATTTGATATTCCTATAACTTATAGATTACTTAAACTCTCACAAATATACTTCAAATATTTTCTCTTTCAAAATGCTTTTCGAAAATACTAATATTTTTTTCCCTTTCTTTATGGATTTTGGGGGTGCAATCCACAAAAAACCCTCACGAGATAAAACTCGTCCTCTAGGGGTAACCTAGAGGTTTAACGGCTTGTTGCACATGCTCAGTGCAATCGAGTAACCTGCGAAAGTGGTCTAATAATTGATTAGAATTAGTTTTGATATTTTGCTCGAGGGCGAGCAAAAGATAAGTGTGGGGGTGTGATCAGTCACATATATTGCATATACATTATCACATTACCATACTTTTTATCTAATAAATCCTATTAATAAGTCTTATTCTTCTTTGTTAAATGTAGGCCCATTGCTAAAAGAAAGGAAAGAGAAACAAGCCTAAAAGCCCATCAAATTCAGACTTAATTCAGAATAAATTCGAAATTAAGGAATCAGGGCAAATCTTGGCATATCAAAGAGGTTGAAAACCGGTTGAAATGAATCTTTCCAAATCAGGCGGTTGAAGCCAACAATCAAAGGCTGTTTCGTCAAATCCTGGAGCAGAAACGAGAAAACCAGTAGAAGATATAGGAGATCACCAAACCAGGAGAATCATCCAATTGGGTGTGGCCAACTGGCCACACCAGGGCCGTGGAAACGCGGCCCTAGCCGCGTTTTCGCGGCTTGGTTGAGGTTGTTAGGGGAGCTTTTGCTCCCCCAATCTTCCTACGATCTCTCCCCTCTGGTTTTTCTCTATAAATACCAGTTTCAACAGAGAAGGAAGGGGCGAAGACTAGGATTAGAATTTCTCTTTATTTTTAAGGCTTAGGTTCGTTGTTAGATAGTATAGAAGTTGTATTTTTGCTTTATAATTTGTAATTCAGTGCAAACACCAGAGAAAAGAGTGGAATTGAGTGTGTAATTCGACTTTGAAGTGACAATCAAGGAGCTTTTACTTGCTTGATCAACTCAACTCGAATTCGGTATGTTCAAGTTTAATTATCATTCTCTTGTTTGTTTTCAGTTCATAATGAGTAGCTAATTCGTTTTCTGGGCTCACTAATGGACCTCTTCTATCACCTCTCTCTTGACTGATTTTCATAAAAGCAACACTTTTTGAATCAGAAAGTACCTTAGTTAAAACTTTGTTCTTGAAAGCACATGAGGATTTCTTTATTTTAAACTTGGACTTTCAAAACACAAATCTCTTTGAACTATTTTTATTCCATACTTACTTCTTCGCGCTTGATGGTTTAACATTCACTTCTTAATGATTTGTAACGAAAGGGCTGAAGATTTAAATGAAACCATCTTATTTGTTTTACTTGGACATTAAAAGAAACTAAAAGTTTTTGGCTTATAATAAAAGTGATGCACCCCAAATGTTCTTGAGATAAGTACATAGTTGAGTTAAAAATTAGTGAGCCCAGATTTTCTCCTTCTTATATTAAAAACAACCAAACAATTTTCAAAGCTTTTTAAATCACCTTCTCCAAAGCCTTCTCCAAATTTTAAGTTTTTCTTTTAATCATTTTCCTTCTCTCTATTCTCTTTTCAACTAAAAAACTAGCACCATTCTTAGCTTGCTAAATAAAACACCGAAAAGCTTCTATCGCATTCCTCCTCGTGGACACGACCCGTTAGCCCAAAGCTACACGGTAATTTCTTAACTCTTTGATTTTGCAATCAAAATCTAAACTATAATAAATCAACGATCATTGCAATATCATATATAAGCATCCACGTATGATATCATATAAAAAGAACTAGAATAAAGACTGAATCTTATATACATGAATCAAGAAAAGTTCAGAAATAGAAATAAAAAGAAGTAAGAATACCAGAATCAAAAAGAGAGAAACTCCAACTCTTCGTGAAGCGTACGATCACACGAACACCTGAACAATATAAGAAGGTGTCGAAAATTCTGGACATGCAAATCTAGGGTTGTCAGAAGCGACCTAATGAGTGTGTGTGTAAAGGGAAAGGTGTTCGTGCATAATAACAATGTAAACAATAACAACATGATAACTGAAATAAAAGATAACAGAATAATCAATATCAAGAACAAAGTTATGAGCGATATATAACTGATATCATGATAAAAGGAACAAATAATCTCAAGATGTATAATCTAGCATATATCACTAGTCTGGTATACAATCTGGTTATGTGTACAATCATATGACTATCATAACTTATATGATATTCAATCAGGTGAATACAATCCATTATAGTATATAATAACAGTTTATTAATATTAATTATGTCAGCGAACACTAATTGCCACATGCAGTTGACGCATACCATACTATGCCTAACACACGTGTCAATCAGGGTCTTAAGTTATCGAAATTAATAGAAGAGACATTGTTCGTGCTTTAGGTGAGTTTCGTACATACTCGAAACTACGGCCCAATCACCGGGCACTGAACCAGGTCCTATTGCTAGGTAGTCAATAACAATAACAATAACAATATGAACAATACGGGATGTCAGTCATCCCCCGGAACCCTGTTGTGGAACCATATCTCGGCTGCGCAACCTGTATCCTAGGTCCACCAAAAATACAGACGCTATCTCCTCCATCAATTTCCCTTATCCCAGTGTAAGTTGTCTATTTACATTATTATTTAAAACAATCAATATCCATGTTATTTCAATTACTAGGGTGATATGGTGACAATAATAATATCAATGATGTAACAATAACAATATGGACAATATTACCGTGTAAACGATAGAACAATGGAACAATGCATGTGTTACGGTCCGACAATATTTTCTCAATAATTTTCAGTAACATGAATCAATACAGTAACAGTCCTGCACCATCTAGTCAATGTACAATCTCATATAGAACTGATCAAAATCTTATCCACCCATATTGGATAATAACAGTAATGAATCCATTAACTCACAATCATGATACAATCATCGTAAACATCAAATACCAATGTAGGCCAAGAAAATCCGATACAGTAAACCACAAGTTTAATAAACCAATAACCAGTTCTCTCATTATATCAGTCTACTATAGTCTTTTATATCACCAGTGAACAAGGTTATATTCGGCTTGCAGGGCTCGTACCGCTGCTGCTCTTTGAAAGATGAGGTTTAGTGGAAGAGGCAGGTCGGGCAAGTTGAGTACTCAGATTCGGCGCTTGCTTGACATCTCTCTTTGAATCTAAAACCTGACATGACATTGATTCTGTCTCCATTGCAGGAAAGTACCACGCTGGATCTTTAGCTAGCTCATAGGCGGAGGAAAGGTATAGTTTCGTTAACAGATAAGGAAAGAAAGGGGATCTTGCTTACTGAAAAAGAACGGGAAGAGCGAGAAAGAGGCATCGGCGGGACAGAGAGGGAAGCACCGTGAAAAAAGGAAAAAGAAGGGACCACATTCGACGAAAGGATCACTTGATGGAAGGAGCGCATTCAGGGAAGGATCGATCAGTTCCGGGTGAGACTGTCCCTTAGGGAAGGAAAGAAGGCGTCAAAGCCGGCCCACTAGCTAAAGCCTGTGTTTTCGTTTTGTTTAAGACTTTCCCTTCTGAGCTGGATTTCGTCAACTTGCTTGATTCACTAACCCCGTCTTCCCATCCACCTCGACGGTCAGGTCGAAGCAAAGCGTTTTCCCTCCCTCTTACTTGTTGGCCCAAAGGCCTTCCACCCGAGTTTTGGTGATGATTAACTCATGTAGTTATGTTTACTAATAATCTTGTGTTGTTTAAGTTTCAGATCATTAACCAAGATATTAGTTGGTGATTAGCTTCAACAAGGAGTTTAGAAGCTTTTCATAGTGATTCCAGGGCCAAAGCTTCAAGATCACACATTGCCTAGCCCATGGATGGAGTTTTGGAGCAAGTCTACTTGAAGATGAAGATCATCAAGAAGACTTAGGTATCCATAGTTTAGATAGTGTGTTTTAGATCCATTTGTAAAGCTTAGTATAGTTGATATGCTCAAGTGCACAACACACACAAGATTTATGTTTTGGATTTGGTTTTCATGAATAGTTTGATCAAAACAAATTTACTTTATTTCTATGTATATTAGATGTGTTCAATATACATACACGCTTCATATCTTAAACAAACTTATTTTGACTATCCTATTCATGTTTTGGAAAAATCAAGTTTGATAAAAATACAAGTGTTGGTTTTGATAAAATTTGCAAGACTCAAAATGAATTGATATGATTAATATATGTCTTGAAACTTTTATCACTTGTTTGTATTTCAATATAAAATGTTAAAACAAGTTTTGTGGATTTTTAGAAGACTTAAAAGATTTTTCAAAATATTTTAAAACTGTTTTTCTGACCCAGATTTCTGTTCCAGGCTTCAATCAGTCGACTAAGTCAACTGAGCTAGTCGACTTGGCTGAAGTCGGTCGACCGGGCCGGTCGACCGACGTGCACAAATCTGTGCACGTTTGGCAGCACTGGGACGGTCGACTCGGCCGGTCGACCGGTCTGAGAGCAGTGCTCTCTGTTTGTTTGGGTCGACCGGGCCGGTCGACCGTGGTTGCCCAACGGTCACATTTCTGACCGTTGGCGGTCGACCGGGCCGGTCGACCGTCAGCCTGTCAGGCTGCCACATCAGTCTAACGGCTAGTTTTCTGATGGGGCTATAAATACCCCATTTGTTTGAGGTTTTCACCAAGATTTTTAGAGCTAAAAATTCCTAACTTCTTCAGTGTTTTAAACAAGTTTTAAAAAGAGTTTTATGCCAAAAAGATTCATCTTTGTATTGTTTTGGTTTTTTGGAAAATCAAAGAAAACTAGATTTTGGGATATTGATTTGATCTTTCATTTTCTATCTTTTACAAGAGATTTCCCAATTAGTTTTTCTTTGTTGCTTGTTTCTAAAAACACCTTGATTCCACACTTGAGCAATCTTCTATCCTAATCTATTAGGATCATTTGTTTTGTGGAAAAAGAGAAAATAAAGAGAGATTGTTTGTGGTTGAAAGAAACCACTTGTTGTACACCCTTGTTCTTGTTGTATCCCTTTTCTGTAGAGGTGATCGGGTGATTGGTTTGCTCCCTCTAGTGAGAGGTGGAGTTTGGTTGTAAACCCTCTTCGGTAGAGGTGTTGTTGGTTGTTTCGCTACGGGCCTACCCCTCGGTTGTGAGGTGGTTGTTTGAGAGAGGAGTTCTGTACTCCCTTGTTGTAAAAATCCTTCTCGGTGAAGGTTCCCTCGGTGGGAGTCCTCGGTGGATGTTATAGTGGATTGAAAATCCTATACAGTGGTGTAGGTGGGGATGTAGAGCAAGGTGCTCGAACCTCGAAACATATCTTGTCTTAGCGTTTGATCCACTTGTCTCTCTAACTCTCTCTCTCATTTATTTGTGCAAAGCATCATACTTCATTCATATCATATATTGCTTGTTGTGCCTTGCATATTTCATATTGCTATATCTTGTATATGCTTGGTTGTTTGAGTGTGCCTCACTTGTACTTAATCAACAAGAGCTTCATATAGCACCTCAACCCATTCAAGGGGAATCAAGAGGAGTTAGTCCAGAGCCCTTCACGGGGAATTCGGCTACACTTGTTGATTGTACTAAGTGTGTTGCAAAATTTGCATTAGCTTCCGCATTTAGCGCATTTAGTGACCACTAGATTAGCACTTACACCTATTCACCCCCCTCTAGGTGTTTTTCATTACTATCAGAAAACAATAACCTGCCAGCTAACCTCTCTCTATTGGGCTCCACTTGTACGCTACCCTTCCTTCCCTTCCCCCTTCTTTCCTCAACAGAGACTCTTGCTTCTGAAGAGCGGCTGTAATGGAGATCTGGAGATGGAAGATTCATAGAAGACGACTCGACCTCAGAAGATGTTGGAACTGCTTATGGCCTTCCGAACAGTTCATCGGAGCCAGTGAAAACAGGGAACTCCCTAGCGGGGAGTTCCGGAGATCTTGGTCCCTACCTCGCTGAAATGCGAAGATTCAAGAGAGATTTATCGGATACCCATTCCATAGAGGTCGACCGTCGAAGCAAGCCTCCGTAGTTCATCCCCTATTCGAATGCGAAGTGTTGAGATATCTGGGCTGTTAAGCCAAGGACCTCCCGGAGCTTCAGAAATGCCCATGAAGGAGTTATTCTTCGACCTGTTGCAAACCCAGCCCCGGGACCAGAGATGAAAGCTGCAAGGATTTGCTATACGGTGTGAGGGATTCCATCGCCTTTTGTTGGTGAAGGCAGTGCATATAAAAACGTATAGTAGTCGGTGAACTCTCTGCATTCAATGATCGAACCCGCAACCCGCCCCCAGTACCGGAAACTGATGTGCGGTACCTCATGCCAAAACCCGAACAACTCCTTCGCCTGGACGCAAATCCAGTAGTGAGGGTTGATTCCTACTTGTTGCGAGTCAATCTATGGAAGAATGAGATGGAGTGACAGTCTCTCTCATTATAGCGTATAATGACGAAGGCTGATTCATTCAATCGGATAATCGATTGCTTCAGAGGGGTGGCCAAGATAACAGACGTCGATCTCGCCCAATAGTGCCGTCCGTCAGGCCGAGTTGAAGCAACATCGTGCATGAAAAGGTTCTGAAGGAGATGCCTCCATTTTGCTTTTATATGCTTAACACATGGATTCTTCATCCTCACTTCGATCGCCTCACGGGGGTCCCGACGGAGTCGCCTTATCTTTAATGCGTCCTCACTTCGTTCGCCTCTCGCGAGCCCTCACGCCTTGTCGCTCCTTTCTCAATGACAGGGCTCTTTCATTGTCTGCTTTTTTGGTTGATGAATACACTGGATCGTCATGTATCTACTTATTGTCTTTTTGCCTCTGCTCGGTAGTGGAGTAGCCGGTTTTTTCGGACGTTCTCTAGGATCAGAAGGAACCGCTATAATGACCACCACGTGCGTTTCATTTTCTTCGATCTTCTCAATGATTGCTTTTTCCCGGCACATCCAATTCCGATCAACAACTTGGAGGTATGGCTGAGTGGCTTAAGGCATTGGTTTGCTAAATCGACATACAAGAAGATTGTATCATGGGTTCGAATCCCATTTCCTCCGGCACGGAAGTGGAACGGGGGGCTAAATTACGTGAGAGAAAAAAACTTCTTCTTGATGGAGTCCCTCGGAAGACAGAATAGCACTACTCCGTGATGTAACTAGGCTCTGCAATACCTCTTTCTTGTTCTTGGTGGCGTCTATAGCGAAGAACACCTGATCGAACGGACTGGCCGGCTCTCGGTTCGTCGAGCAAGCTCTTCCACTGCTGGTGGGGTGCTCATAGATGAAGAAAAGAGACTTTAGGAAAGTGGTTCAGGTAGCTCAACAGGTTAGAGCAAAGGACTAAAAATCCTTGTGTCAGTGGTTCGAATCCGCTTCTAAGCGGGCTTTTGGTCCAAAGGACACGTAGTCGAGAGCGAGCCGGATGAAGAAAGAAACGTGAAAGAGGCGTCGGAGGCAGATTTCAAAAAATCGGGTGGTTCTCGCGGCCCTGTGCCCAAAGCGGGGTGGGCGAGTTCGGTTCGAGTGTTTATCGATCGGGTGGATCTATATGTTCCGGAGGGGAGACGAGGTGTAGCGCAGTCTGGTCAGCGCATCTATTTTGGGTACAGAGGGCCATAGGTTCGAATCCTGTCACCTTGATGTTCTGTTCAGTCAGCGGAGACAAATGAATATCAATCGACTGTGAACTTCACGGAGTACATACACCTGCCCCGCCTAAAAACTATTTTCTCGTTGCGGAGCAATCATTTATTGACTGGTAGTCAAATAGGCAAGGTGAGCTTCCCGGGACTCAACCAAACCAACCGTAACAAGGGAAGAGAAATGATGTTCAGCGGCTCGAACAAGAAAAGAAATGAATCGTCATTTTCTCTTGGAGCGTCGCTTAAGCCCATAGACCTGTGCGTGAGGAAATGCTTGGACTTTCTCAGGCGGGATAAGATGACGGAAAGACTCAGAAAAGTTGCCGATGACAGATTCCGTCATTGATGCGAAGCCTGGCCAGGCCGATTTGGAAAGTCGACGAATCCCCAAATGCACAAAAAGAGGGATTCCATCGCCTCTGCTCCTTCACATGATTCTCTAGTTGGTCTTCCTCTTGCTTTGAGAAAGGGGAAGACTACTGCTCACGCAATTTCCCATTTCATTTCTGCCCCTTCTTTATCACCTTCGTAAATAGTGTTTCAGCCATTTTCAGTGCTGAGGAGCCTGACGATTCTTTCAGAGGTCCCGAATGGAGGAAAGCGGAAATGAAGTCCCTTGAAAAAAAAAGAAGTTGCTTCAAAGTTTCATTCTCAAATCCTACTTGCTTCCGTCTCAAAAGCTTTAAACTATTCTGGAACAACTTCTCCTGTAACTAAAATAGACAGAAAGAAGATACTTGCCCTTGCCCCGGCGGATCTCCTACTTTCTCATCCAGGGGAGGAGCACTAGGTTGCATGTAGAAAAGTCAGTTTTATCTTTATCATCCAGTCTAGAGAGAATAGTCAAAATTGTCCTCCTAGGGCTGGAAAGCGCCTTGCTACCTTCATTCTTTGATATCATCAACTGTCCGACATAAATAAGAGTCAATTGCTTTCCAGCAGCTGCATCGTGCTCTCCAAACACAGGTACCTCATCTACATAATTGCGGGGAAGTGCTGCTGAGGGGACTTAATAAAAGAAAATAGGAAAAGAACTCAAACAATCATTAACCTTTTTGCTGGGGAAGAGTCATCCTGTATCTTGCATCTTTTTCAAGTTCAGAGTGAGAAGTCAAATACTTTTCTTTTATTTTGCAGGATGGCGGTATGGGCCTACAATTATGCATCCCTGAGGGTTCCCTAAGGGAAAACAACACAGCGGAGCTGCATGGTGGAGGATTGGGAGGTCACGTCACTTTGGCAGGGATAAGACGATCGCGTTGGTTGAAGAGAAGTCTTTCTGGCCTCTGCTCTGAAGAGATGTTAGAAGGTATGTGTCCAGATGCATGGTATGCCAACTATCAAAGGGGCAGACACAGAATACCGGACTGTACACCCCTTAACCTATTACAATAGCACCTTGTGACTGATAAGGTGATGAAATCCTTCATCCAGGCCCCGAACATCATTATTTTATCCGCCAGCCCCTCGTCGGACAAAATCCAAGCGACGCCCTATTCAAACAAACAAAAAGTAGAGCCATGTCAAGGAGCAAGGGGATTTTGAGTCCCTCCCTATTCCAATCTGGAAGCCGTACCAATATCTTGAAGCCCGCATAAACCAATGAATGCCGGAGAAGCTTCGCTCCCTCAAAGTCGGTAGCTTTCCCTGTCCTGTCTTCAAGTGACCACTGTGGAGACTCTCGGATAAGAGAAGAGGCAAAGAGGTCACTTCCCTTTTCATAATCGCATAGATGGTCAACTACTTTGTAAAGAAAGAGAGAACTTCATTCTTTTCCGCAAGGGAAGAAAACCTTTTTTTACATGGGAAGGTGGGTCAACAGACCAGAGGAACTCGGCTCGAAGGTTCAGAGTCGGATGGGCAGATTTGATGGTCAACAGGTCCCTCATGTCCAGAAGAGGAGAGGATTTGATGTCAGAGACGGGAATGGAATGAATGGCATAGGTAGCATAGGCATAGATGAAGAAAGCAGAAGCATAGGCACGAGTGGAACGGTCAATCAATCAACGCTTTCCGGGAAGAGGGGGGACGGTCGTGTCGTTCACCACTTATATCTGGTGTTTGATTTGGTTAAGTCAGTGATTGAAGTCAAAGCGACGGTCCGTGAAGTCATGAAGTCACGGGGAATGGACCGTGACCGCCCGCTTCTCTCTGAAATAGACATTTTACCGATCGGTTCTCTCTTTCAGAGTCCAATTGAATTGTCTTTTCTCCCCGTGCAACTTTAGTTGAAGTTGAAAAAGCAGGGGCTTGCGGTCTGTCAAGTGAAGTCAAGGGAAGTGGTATCCTTCTTTCGAAATTCTAAATAAAATAATATCAGAATGACGTTTCCTGTACCTCCTTTCCCAACCACCAAACTTTCTTTCCGGTACCGTTTCGGTCGAGCTCTTTTAGAACCTTCACTGTCAGCCGTCACAAGCACCTGGAAGAGCCAACCACACTCGAAACAGGAACCTGCGAACGTAGTCGTCAGGAGCCATATTGAATTGTATGCTCGCCTTTTGATTACTATATAAACGTCGATAAACTGGAACCAGCAGCGAGCAAGCTGGGTTTATAGCGAGATATCCTATTTGTTTGCAGACGGAGCTTGCCTTTTTTTCATACGCGTTCTTAGGGTTTGGGAACAAGCCATGACAGAGCTTAAACAACAGGTTGGACTAAAGCAACCAGAACACAAGGAAACGACTGCGAAGAGAAACTCGTAAACTCAATGGCAGTCCCAAGCGAGCAGGGTCTCTTCCGACAACAGGCGCCCCTAACGTGCGTTCTTTTGATTCTGAGATAATTCTGGTTTAGTTCATTCTGCTTTCGATAAGCCAATGTAGTTTGAGTCGGTCTTTCTACAAGTTCTTGCTTTCATTCCTTTTTCTTCTTAGCAATCGCTACAAGCAACAGGGGCTTGCGATTGAGCTCGTCCAGTTGTCTTCGTAGGAGCAGGTGTAGGAGCGAGCCAAGTTAGGTCAAGCCAGCAGGCGAAGATTGAATGGATTTAGTTTCGTTGATTGCGAGTAAGGTGCTTGCACTTATTGTTTAAAGAATTTGTCTATATACAACATCCAAAGGCTTTTCAAAACTTTCTCATCGTATCGTTGATCGCGAGTTCAAAATCTATTGATTCACTCTTTCTATATACGAGAGCCTCAAATCTCTTCGAGGCTTACTCGATCGCAATAGGGAAAAGTCGGAGAATGTTCTCCAACTCACAAAATAATGCTGCTTTGAATAATGATGTTGACAACTTTCAACGGAGAATGATGCTTACTTTGCGACTCGCTCATAAATATAAGGATGAATGCTTGCTCGTAAACTCGCAATAATGATGAAGTCAAGCTAGCTTGTCAACTCGCTCGCTAAACAGGTTCAGAAAGAGAGTTCTCCAACTCACTCGCTATAAATAAAGGCTCTTAAAGAAAAAAACTCATATTGTGAACACGACCTGGAGACTCCTTCCCAATGGCTGTGACTTGACTCACTGACTTCATATAGAATACCGAAGAATCCTAATTGCGTCCTTCTCTTTTCCAGTACGACGAGTGGTTATTTCCTGCCCGAGACGAAGGATTGATTGATTGCCCGACGAGAAGAGTTGACTGACCTCCAGGAAAGAGAGAGTTGTAAGCTTCTTTTATTTTGTGGACCGCCGGGGAAAGTTCATATTGTTATTTCCATCACAGAAGCCGACGAATAGGTTTTTGGTCTATACAATCCCCTGGTTAATTCTATTTTTAATAAGACGATTCCTGAAGCGTTCGCTTGAAGAGCCTTCTGTATCAGCAACCTCCACCGCGACTTTATCGGGGACGAAACCAGTACATCACTCGCGACGCAATAAATAGGCCGTCCCTCTTTCCTTTGAAAGCCTTACCAATTGTCGGAACTGGAACTGCTGAAGCTGGAGTCTTTGCTTAGCAACCCAAACAAGGATTTCTTATAAAAGTACTGAGTCCCCGAAAGAGTTCTTCCTTAGGCTTCTTTGAGCTAGTTACCGAGGTTTCCACCACAGTTGCCCGTGGAGCTCCTTCGGGTGAAGGAGACTTTTTTTTTACCAAAAAAGATGTATATGTAAATTCATGAAACATTCTCCCCTATCGTTACCAGCAGGAACTCTTTAAGAGCCTCGCCCAGCCTTCAAGACAGCATAACCTGAAAGTCAAGACAGATTTGTCAATGCCCTCCACCCCGTCTGTATGTCACCTTCTCCTCGAAGCACCTATTGTCAGATTATCTTCTGACGTTTATGAACAGGCGAGCGATGAGTGAGTTCGTAAACTCACTCACATAAATAAGGATGAAATCGTTTTCGTGATGATTCGGATGGAATAAAGCTCGTGGACTCTACGTTACTTTGTTCCCTCATTTGGCACTTAGAAACTCAAGGAGAACCGTTTTTGCGGAGAAAACCGATAAGAAGAAGAAGATTGGAGCTCAGCTTGGTCTCTCTGATTGGTTAGATCTTCCCCTTGATTAACATCTTTGTATTATTATTTATTTATTGAACACGCACCGTCAACCAGCGAGTGGAGTTTACGAAACGAGCCAGGGAAGCTTTACAATACGCGAGCCAGACGGTCAATTCTTTTTATTTTTCAATAATAGAACCATAAAGCCTTCCTGTACCTTGACGCTCCTAACCAGCACGCACCTACTCATAAGCACCTTACCCGCTGGAACTGAACCCGCTAAAAGACCCATTCCCGCGTGACGAAAGGCGGCAAGTAAAGACCCATTCATTCACAATGACCTACCCTGCGTGAGGAAAGCAACCCTGTCCTTCTTCCTCTGTTCCCTTTCCTCCAGGATATGCATGCCCCGACGTTTAGGTTCTTTGATGGGAAGGTATGCCCTAAGGAAGGAAGACCTGGCACATTTGATTGTGCCAAAGTTTGATGAAGCAGGGGGACACGTACCGGACTCGTCTCGGGTAAGTTTCTTGATCCTAGGATTCGAAATCAACAAAGGGCTGGAAAGCGCCTAGCAATTCTCATAATTCGAAATTGGGTCCCTATGTCTGACCAGAGAAACCGATGTTTCACACTCCTCATTGGTAGGATTGGATTGTTCATCCGAAGGGCTTTTGCTCCTCGATCCGAGTCTCGTTTGATGAAATGAAGCTTATACGATTCTGTTAGTGAGAAGCTCAGTTCCGCTTTAAGCCCGACAAGCAGGCAAGAGAACTAGGGTTGGTGTGGCTAGCCCTAAAGCAGGCAAGCAAGAGAGATAGGCGCGGAAGGCCAGTCGATTGAAGCTGAAAAGACTCCCCTCCCCGAAGACATTCCCCTCGGCCCGTTATTCAATTTCTCGCGGATGGAGATAGGGATACGGATTTGGATGCCTTAGTGGATTCAGATCCTTGATTACGCGATTCGTATGCCTATTTTGTTGTTTACGATGCAGAGGGCACTTCTTCTATTCGACGATAAAGAATCGTCAAACTGGTTCAAAAATTCTTTCCTTTTATGCGGTTCGGGAGGGCTTGGTTCCGTGGGACTGGCTATTCCTGGTTAAAGTGGAGTCAATTAGAAAGCTCGGAGTTGCAAGCTGCATAAGAAAGGGTTGCTAGTTCGGGCGCGATGGCTCTCGGCTTTCGTGACATTTCTTTATGGCACTTGTACTTATATCCCGCACTTTTTATCCTGGTACCACCGCGATAAATCGCCTTCTGTTGTGTAACTTCTCTTGCTGGTATCATGGATTTTCTTTTTTTAGTAGTGATTGATTGACTTTTCTGAGCCGACGACTGAAGATTTTAGTAGATTTCCCGAGAGTGAAGGTAAGGTTTAGGATAACGAACACTTGTGTTACTCGTATATATAGTACTTATGTTCTTGCTTTTTGAAGAGAAGGGAAACTGTCTGAATTTACTTTCTCTCTTGATCAGTGGCCTAGATTTTATCCCCTATCACTTGAATAGTTAAAACCATTGCCCATATTTCATGTAAGCTTTTAAGCTGAGAGGAGTCGACGTTTTGCTCGAAACCAACCCGACTCCAAGGGATGCGATAGATAATTCTTCATCTTATATTATGCCTACCCTTCTCCGCGAAAGAGGTTTCATCTTCGGGCGATCACGAAGATTTAGGCGGGCCTGGAAGAGGGGGAACATGTCAAGCATCTGCCTGGGATCATGTCTTCTTAGGTTATTTGCAGGGATGTGAGGCGAGTGCTTCCCTTGATAAAAGCACGAGTCGAACGACTTTCAATCTTTGCTAAATGCTAGGTTGACTGCTTTAGTAGAACATTGTAGCGTTAGCTTCTTTGCTCTGAGCAAGCAGTCGTGAGTTATGTGACGATGCTTGCGTTCAGCAACTCCAGCAACCGTCACGGGAAAGGTGCTTTCGAGCCTATTTGGACGGGCCCCTACGCTACACATTGTATTTTTCTTCGCTCCGTAGTTTGCATCTTTTGATTGAGTGCTCCCGGCTTTTTGTTGAGCCATATCTTGCTGCTCTCAACCCTTCCTTTTCATCCTAAAGGGATTCCATCGCCTCAAGAAAAGATGAAGAAGAAGATTGAGAATTCATCTGGCTCGATCTGAAATTCATTCGAACTGATCCCATAGAAACTCGGTCTTTTACTGCAAAGCGGCGTCTGAATCTAGGCGCACCTATCGAAGAAGAAAACGCCCTCGTAGAAAGGACTGATGTGCACAAGTAAATTCGCGATGAATCCCAGGCAAGCCCCATAGGGAAACCCTCTTCAGCTGACTTCGAAGCATTGAAGAAGGAAATGGCAGAACTCCAGCAGATGATGTAGCGCATGCTTTCCATGCCTCGTGCAACAGCAACAATTCGACGTCCGACGGCCTTCAACCGGCCCCATGGCTTCATCCACCAGTGGTACCATGCTACCCAGTGTGTTGCCCCACAATGGCCGACGTCTTGCAGCTGTAGATCAACTACATCTCCCCTACTCCTACT
The DNA here is from genome assembly GCA_038442645.1 of Agave tequilana. Classification (NCBI taxonomy): domain Eukaryota; kingdom Viridiplantae; phylum Streptophyta; class Magnoliopsida; order Asparagales; family Asparagaceae; genus Agave; species Agave tequilana. The sequence continues at coordinate 5,694 of JAVJIF010011164.1, read as the reverse complement.
GAAGGAGCAAGATCAACAAACTAGAGCAAGAGAGCCCGATTCCCTGCTTCAAAAGCCTCCTCAGACCAGGCCAGAAAGGTCGTACCAGCAAGGGGCTTGCGATGCCTTCCATGGGCACATGTCAAAACTTTGGACCAAGTCAAGCACATTTCGGAGGTTCACAGTTCGCTACGGAGGCCACTGCTCCTCCTCCAAGCCAATTTCAAAGCCCTCCTAAAGCATCTACCCCGGTCCAGCAACCACAATCTCCCTTCAATCAGGCGGGACCCGCAAGTGGTTCCAATCCCATTCGCGAGGATTCTTGTGGCAGCTGTTGGTCCCCGAGATAATGACAAATGCGGAACTATCTCTGTTGGCAACAATAGACCTAAAAATATCCAAGTCAACACAAAACTAAAATAAGAAGGATTAACGTTAAGCAAATAAATAAACTTGCAAAAAGGAAATCAAATCTCAGAAAAGTTTAGACAATGCAAACACGAGAGATTTATCCTGGTTCGGTCCTTGTGACCTACATCCAGTCCCCAAGCCACCCGCTTGAGATTTTCCTTTATCCTTGATTTTGTACACCCAAAATCACAACCATGCACACCACTTGACAAATTCCCTTTGCCAAATGTGTACACCTTCTCTACATCCAAGAGAACACCTTCTCTTCCACCAAGAGAATAACCTTCACCTTGTACAACTGCCTCTACACCAAGAAGCCACCCGTGTACAATGCTTGCTTTGAGTATTACAACTTTTCTATAAGCCTTGGTACTGTGTATGAACGTGGACAAGGTCTAGTATAGGAGAAACTTCAGAAATCTTCACAATGGAAATGACTTTTGGTGAAGAACAGAAGTTGGAAATCAGTTTTCAGGTTTTGCAGAATTTTGGCTTTAGAAAACTGAAAATTTGGATTGTTATTTGGCCTTTGGACTAACTACCCTTTATATAGCTAAAGACTAGGGTAAGTTAGGGTAGTTACAGGTGCATTTCGAATGTTTGAAACGATGGAAAATGTTGCACAAAAGACCAACAGTTAGAAACTGTCCAACAGTCAGAAACTGCCTATAGTCGACTTGCCCATGGAGTTAGTCGACTAGACTAGACAAAATTCCTTCTATTAGTCGACTTGGTTTGGTATAAGTTGACTAGGTCATGAAACGTTGGAATGACAGTTTTCTGGATAACTAATTCAGTCGACTGCAACTACTTTAAAGTCGACTGGACCAGCTATTAGTCGACTAGGGGCAAGGGATTAGTCGACTTATAAAAGCTATTAGTCGACTACATTGACTGTCAAGTCGACTAATGCAGAAACAGAGAGTTGGGTCTGTTTTGACACACAGGATTAGTCGACTTGGGGTTCTGGTTAGTCGACTATACATGGGATTAGTCGACTATAATAGACTGCAAGTCGACTAACAGGACAATGAAATGTGTATTTGTGTCAAGGCTTTTTACATGCTACTTCATAATTACAACCACAACATATCAACTCTCCTTGGGGCATCTTGATCATGTAGAACTCTTGATTCGTCATGTGTTAGAGCTCCAAATGAAATGCGTCATATATGCGTCACATAGTCTTCATCAAAACAAGTTCCAACATTCTCCCCCTTTTTGATGATGACTCTTTATGTGCTCAAGTGCTCCCCCTGCAGAAATATGTTATATTTTCCTCCCCCTGCAGAATTTGGGTTATAACAAATATGAAAAGACTTTGTTCCTCCCCCTGCAACAGATATATTAGTAAATATATAATATATATATATTATATATATATATATATATATATTATATATATATATATATATGTTCTTATTAACTTTTATATGGTACCTGCAAGATAAACGTTAGATGGTACCAAACATAAAGATCATTTTAACCTTTAGGAGTCCAAATCCATTTAGAATTTGGTTTCCACCTGTTAGTATACACATAGTTGCAAGAATCACATATATCATGAATGTATGAAGCAATATATGTATTTTTATCATGAAACTTAAATTCTTAGGAATCCATATAAACTTTGTCTTAATTCTTTTTGAAACATGATTAGACTTTCTTTTCACATATGGATTACTAACATATGAAGACTTTTCATTATATCCAATACCATAAAGATTATCATGTGAAAAATTCTGAAAGATAATAAATCATTCAATTTTTCTTTTCTTTATTGAACTTAGTCACATTTTGCTAAAGATCTTCATATTTCTTTTTGAAAACTGAAATATCTTTATCTAAATAGAAATCCTTTTATTCAAAGATTCAGTTTCCTTTTCAGAAAAATGTTCTCTTTTATAAACTTCTCATTTTCATTTTTCATAGATGATATGACTTTTTCAAACTCATCTTGTTGAGAATTTATAGAAGATACTTGTAAAGCATAACATGAATTTTCCTTTAAAAGTTTTTCATTTTCTTTGATAAAACTTTATTTCTTAATTTTTCATTTTTCAGATCAATAAACAATTCATGGAATGCATCAGAAAGTTCAGAAAATGATACCTCATCATCTTCCAGTGCCATGTAACATAGATTGACATGCTCAGTGGTTTCTTCTTCATCAGAGGAAGAGGAATCACTGTATTCTAATGATGCTTCATAGTGTTTCTTCTTTCTGAACTTTTTGCTCTCGTATTTATCTTTCTTTTTGAGCAAAGGGCAATCCATCTTCATATGACCTGGTTTATTACAATTAAAGCATTTGAATTTACCTTACTTTAGGAATCGCCTGAATTTCTTTGAAAGCATTGCCATCTCCTCCTCATCGTCATTGGAATCGTCCGTGTCGGAGGATGCATGGAAGGCGAGTTCTTTCTTCTTTGAGCGGTGTTGTCTTTCGTCCTTCTTTCTTTCTTCTAACTGCACTTCATATGCCATTAGATTACCGATTAGGTTTTCTAATGTCATAGTTCAGAGATCATTCGCCTCTTCAATGGCGGTTGTCTTCTTCTCCCATTCTGGTATGAGTGCACGAAGGATCTTACGAATTCTTTCAACTTGGGTGTAGTCCTTTCCAAGGGATGCTAATGTATTGGTGATGTCGGTGAATCTTGTAACCATCTCGGATATGGTTTCATTCTCCTCCATTTTGAATAACTCAACCTGTGGACAAGAACAGATATTTTAGACTCTTTAACTTTACTTGTGCCTTCGTGTGTTACCTGAAGTGTATGCCATATTTGATGTGCAGAAGTGGCTGTTGAAACACGTTGAACTCTTCTTTGGTTAAGGCACAGAACAAGGCATTCATCGCTTTGGCGTCAAGATTTGCGTTCTTCTTTTGATCTTCACTCCAAGCGTTGTAGTGGGTTGTGGGCTTGGTGTACGATGCTTCTACGATGTTCCAAAGGTCGTAGTTGAGCGATTGCAAGTAGGTCTTCATTCTACACTTCCATAGTTGTAGTTGGATCCGTCAAATAGCGGTGGACGTTGTGTAGAATGTCCTTCTTTGAATTGGAATGATGAGAACTCCGTTGCCATCTTTGTTGTTGACTTGTACCCGCTCTGATACCATTGTTGGTCCCGAGATAATGACAAATGCGAACTATCTCTGTTGGCAACAATAGATCTAAAAATACCCAAGTCAACACAAAACTAAAACAAGAAGGATTAACGTTAAGCAAATAAATAAACTTGTAAAAAGGAAATCAAATCTCAGAAAAGTTTAGACAATGCAAACACGAGAGATTTATCCTGGTTCGGTCCTTGTGACCTACATCCAGTCCCCAAGCCACCCGCTTGAGATTTTCCTTTATCCTTAATTTTGTACACCCAAAATCACAACCATGCACACCACTTGACAAATCCCCTTTGCCAAATTCGTGCACCTTCTCTACATCCAAGAGAACACCTTCTCTTCCACCAAGAGAATAACATTCACCTTGTACAACTGCCTCTACACCATGAAGCCACCCGTGTACAATGCTTGCTTTGAGTATTACAACTTTCTTATAAGCCTTGGTACTGTGTATGAACGTGGACAAGGTCTAGTATAGGAGAAACTTCAGAAATCTTCACAATGGAAATGACTTTTGGTGAAGAACAGAAGTTGGAAATCAGTTTTCAGGTTTTGCAGAATTTTGGCTTTGGAAAGCTGAAAATTTGGATTGTTATTTGGCCTTTGGACTAACTACCCTTTATATAGCTGAAGACTAGGGTAAGTTAGGGTAGTTACAGGTGCATTTCGAATGTTTGAAACGTTGGAAAATGTTGCACAAAGACCAACAGTCAGAAACTGTCCAACAGAAAGAAACTGCCTATAGTCGACTTGCCCATGGAGTTAGTCGACTAGACTAGACAAAATTCCTTCTATTAGTCGACTTGGTTTGGGTATAAGTCGACTAGGTCATGAAACGTTGGAATGATAGTTTTCTGGATAACTGATTCAAGTCGACTGCAACTACTTATAAGTCGACTGGACCAGCTATTAGTCGACTAGGGGCAAGGGATTAGTCGACTTATAAAGCTATTAGTCGACTACATTGACTGTCAAGTCGACTAATGCAGAAACAGAGAGTTGGGTCTGTTTGACACACAGGATTAGTCGACTTGGGGTTTTGGTTAGTCGACTATACATGGGATTAGTCGACTATAATAGACTGCAAGTCGACTAACAGGACAATGAAATGTGTGTTTGTGTCAAGGCTTTTTTACATGCTACTTCATAATTACAACCACCATATCAAACTCCTTTGGGGCATCTTGATCATGTAGAACTCTTGATTCGTCATGTGTTAAGCTCCAAATGAATGCGTCACATATGCGTCACATAGTCTTCGTCAAAACAAGTTCCAACAGTAGCAACTGCTGCAGCTCAAAAGCCAGTTTGAAGAGATGAAAGAGAAGCCTCTTTTCAGGGATCGAAGCTCTCAAGAGAATAGAACAAGTGGAATGGAGGGACAGGTGAACCTGAAAGCGAAAGCCAGAAGGGTGCGAAGTACTCTCTAGACAAAAGAATGACATGTAAACGATGAAGACTAAGATGAAGGCGGATTCCCTTTAGTCGACCCAACAACATACTCACTCAAAAGAGAGGGGCGTCGACGAATAAGGGCAAGCCAGACAGAGTTCGGAGCCCTATGGTCTCGGTTGGTGATGCTAACACCAAATCATTTTATACGTCTAATGCTAGTGACGAAGGCCTATAATGGTATGAGAGTTTTGAAAGATGAAAGGGGTAACTCCATGAATAAAGATTCAGATAGCTGAGTTTGCTGTTGACTACTATAAAAGAATGGTTTACTACTGAACATAGGATGCAGATCAAGGAGGAATCTGGCCAGGAGAGTCCCCGAAGAAGATTCACGAAAGGTGGCTGAGCAAGCCCCATCTCATTAAAAAAGTTTTTATTAAAAGAGAAAATGCTTAGAAGCTTCCTGTGGAAAGGAACTGAAATGAGAAGAGCTTCCTCCCGTTGGCTGGACGGAGGTTGTGTGTACCTAAGGAGGAGGGGGCTCGGTGTGAGAAGGTTGGGAGACTGGAACCGTGCATCTTTGCTCAGACTGTTCTGGGAAATGGCCCGGGGAAGTAATGCTTTGTGGGCACAATTGCTTTGACAGAAATATCTGAAGAAAAGAATAAGTCCCATTTGGGAGGTTGAAGTAAACCCCACCCCACTTCTTCTTGGTTTTTGAGAAGTATCCTATCAGTTAGAGAGTTGGCTCATGGATGCCTCCGAATCAAATAGGAAATGGA